>AVPN01000404.1:11524-33762 GCA_000695325.1 Pleurobrachia bachei | reverse complement strand
ACAAACAGTATAGAACAAATCCTTGTGTTTTAGTAACACTAAATTGCGCGTCACACAGCCACATTGCGCGCCACACATTTCCTGAAAACGTGCCATTGATGTGTTTGATGAAGGAGCAGGTCATCACTGTGTGCGCGGCTGTACCGTTGCCCCTAGCAATAGTGTGACATAAAATGTCCCTCTACCGATTAGTTAATATACCAAAATGTCGTTTTCGAATCCTAACCCTGCTATGCCTTTTTGCAAAGCAAAAAGGCATCCGGGCGGATGCCTTCGGCATCCACCCGGGCAGGGAAAAAATTGCCTACGATGCGATCTAAGACGCGTAATGTTTAAAAAATCAATGTTAGCGGACTGCCTGACAACTGATAAGACTTTACAGCGCTAGAGTTCGGTTAGGGGTGTAAAGGATTATCCGTAGTCATTTTTACCTGAATTTTGGCAACGGACTTAACATTTTCTGTATGCCCATGGGTGTTTTTGATATCGATCTTCACGTCGTGACATGACTTATCCAGTATCGTCATATTGACCCTGCAAGTGATTATTTTCACTTGTTTTGATGGCAGTTTTAGAGGAGGAGTTCAATGGAAATTGAGAGTGCATCATGGTAACCATGGAAACCATGGTGGTAGAATTGTACCTCAAGGGGATATCTTCCTCTTGCTTCAGGTAAGACACGAAAATACTAGTTTCAAGGGACCCATTGGAGTAGAGGACCAACTCGGCAAACATCAAGTAAACTGAATATACACATTTACAGTCAAACCTTCCCCGATTTACCGGACTTCTCCCGTGGGGAGAAGGAATTTTGTAAATAGAAGGGTTCTGGTAAATCGAGGTTTGACTGTATCATACGTAAACCAATTTGAAGAAGGCAAATCACGGTGGACGAACCTATGAGAGCGGTGCATCCGACTGACACGAAAGCACCGATAAGGGTCCCCTTCGTCAGGTCATGAGGGATCTTTTTATATAGATCAAGCTTACGGAGGGTGTCCAAACCCATGTTGCCAAGTTATGACTACAGTTCACGTCAATGTAAAAGGAGGGTTAGAACATAACAAGTACCATGATATGACGTGACAGGATGGTGGTGAAGCAAGGAAAACAGGGAAGAAGCAAGAGTTTGAAAAGTGAGGACTAGGGCGGGGAGGTGTTGCCCTAATATGGAATAATGCGGGGGCTGCTTCTCGAGCTGCTTCGAAGTCTCCACTAGGGTTTTCTCCACGTAGGCATAATCCAGGTACGTAGACCCCCCCCCCTATACAATATGATATAATGATGATCCATGACAGTAGTACCGGAAATCGGTTGTAGACCCCCCCCCCCTATACATACAATATGATGGTCCCCACCCCCCATATGACATGGTACCGGAAACGATTCACAAGATACCTACATACATGATTTTCATCTAATCACCGAAGGAAGTATATAATCCACGAGATTTATCTTCATATTAATAATTTATATTTCATCTGTTATTATTTTCAGCTGTCTACTCCGCCCCTACTGTTTGCAGATGTTTCCACCACAACATGTGTCAGCAGTGCAGGTCTGGTGTGTAAGCAGCACTGGAAGCTGCGGATTGTGCTGGGCTAGCATTGAACACACAAACACCCACTGGACTTACATTTCTCTGATCTCTTTGAAACTTTGAAACTGCTCTCATAGTCTGTGTGTGTGTTTTTATTGCTACAATAAAGACAGCTGGAATAACATTTGAACGTCATGGGCACGAGCAGGATGGGTTTTGCCCTATTCCTGGCCCTAATTATTGGTCTCATCACTGCTGAGTACACCACTTGTGAACTCCGTAAGTAATTATGGAATGATTTAGTAATATACTAATGACTAAGGCGGTTGGTTATGCAGTAGTTTGAGGGGTCTAGGAAACAGGAAACGGGACTAATAATATGATAATGAAGCATTCCGAGGCTATGTACATGGTACAATGTTGAAATTGATAACCAAGGGTCTATTTTCATGACTCACATGTATAACCTTGTTACAGCGGAGGCCTTCTCGGTAAATTCAAACGTGAAACTGAAGGCCACAATCAAGTACACGACATGGGACTACACCACTAGTGGACTAGCTGCATCTAGTACTAAACTCCTCGGTGGTACTATCGCGACAGGATCAGGCGATCAGTCTCTCCCTACTGTAGCCGATCAAACCTTCACCTACAAGTTCTCGGAGACGGAAAACAAGGGAATGTGTGATGCGGGAAATGCCCAAAATATCAACGTTAAAGATGATGGCATCGAGTATCCCCCCCCACTATACAATATGATGATCCATTTGACATACATTACCGGAAACATGTAGACCCCCCTGTACATACAATATGATGGTCCATGACATACATTACCGGAAACAAGGTGTAGATCCCCCTCTATACAATATACATACAATATGATGATCCCCACTAGTACCGAAAACGATTCACATGATACGTAGTACGTAATAGTTTTTCATCACCCAAGGAAGTATATAATCCATGAGATTTATCTTCGTATTGTTAATATATTTCATCTGTTATTATTTTCAGCTGTCTATACCGCCCCTATCTTTACTGTGCAGATGATTCCACAACATGTGTCAGTAGCTCAGGTGTGTAAGCATCACTGGTGGAAGCTGCGGATTGTGCTAGGCTAGCATTGAACACACAAACACCCACTGCACTTACATTTCTCTCTCTGTGATCTTTGAAACTTTGAAACTGCTCTCATAGTTTGTCTGTGTTTATTGCTATAATAAAGACAGCTGGAATAAGGGAGGAATTTGAACAACATGGGCACGAGCAGGATGGGTTTTGCCCTATTCCTGGCCCTAATTGGTCTCATCACTACTGAGTATACTACTTGTGAACTCCGTAAGTTATGGAATGATTTAGCTATAGACTCATGTCCTAATGACTAATGCGGTTCGTTTAAATGTGCGTTGCCGGTAGTTTCAAGGGTCTAGCAAACAGGGAATGGGACTAATAAAAACCACAACATAATAAATAATAATATGATAATGAAACATTCCGAGGCTATAGTTACATGGTACAATGTTAAAATTGATAACCAATTTGCCATTTTCATGACGAATTATCTTGTTTCAGCGGAGGCCTTCTCGGTGAATTCTAACGTGAAACTGAAGGCCACCATCAAGTACACGACATGGGACTACACCACCAGTGGGTTAGCTGCATCTAAAACAAAACTCCTTGGTGGTACCATCACGACAGGATCAGGCGCTCAGTCTCTCCCTACTGTAGCCGATCAAACCTTCACCTACAAGTTCTCGGAGACGGAAAATAAGGGAATGTGTGATGCGGGAAATGCCCAAAATATTAACGTTAAAGAAGATGGCATCGAGTATATCACCAACCATAATGTTAATTTCGAGTAAGTGTATGAAAAACAATATATCCAATAGCACCCCGATATTGGATTTATACCCCCTTGCTTTGTTATTTTATTCTTATCCCGAGCTGTCAAGTATCCGGGTATGTTCACGTAAATCACTTCCTTAGTATGGGGAGTTGTATCACCCATACCCCGCCGGTGATTAGCTAAATTGAGCTTGCTCAATGTGCCTGTGTGTTTACTCATAAATCACAATTCAGGTCAACTAACTGTGCTGCGAATGACGCTAAAACAGAATACTCGGTTGATGTAGCGTACTCAAGTGCCACACCTATGAATGGATATCTTGACAGTCTCAACACTGTTGCAAAACAAACCGCATACGTGAGTTATTACACGGGCCTGAAACCGACCATGGAAATACTGGTCCCTGATTGGCTGGTAACCAGTCACGTGACATAAATAATCAGTTCTGATTGGTTGGTTACTTGTGTTGGTCGGTTCCTGTTGCACGGGCAAAATAGTGTCCCTTTGACGGCTGAGCGTGCCAAGTCCAAAGTTTGGAAATGAATTGAACAAGTAAAGAAATATTTCTCTATCAATTCTGATTAGATACTAAGAAGAAAAGTTCACTCATCCGAGTGAGTATATCGAGTTGTATGAAAACTTCAAGTTAACATTCAAAAATGTGTTTAGATGACAAACAACTATAACTCGAAGTCTGACACGGATTTAGCCGAATGGATTTTAAGTAGTGGACTCTGTAGCAGCGAACCACAATGCAGTGGACCTTTTAAAGGAGCCGGTAAGTTTACTAACTAACAAATAATTATAATAACAATTAATTAATAATTAATTAATAATTAATAATTAATTAACACAGTTTTATACATGTAGTGAATCATCCGCCTGAGGTTTTAAACCTTAATTACAATGCATATCAAACCTTTTAGATTCGGAGTGATGCTTGCTCGATGTGAATTTACAGAGATCGATTTTTACAGTCTCAAATGAGTACTTCAAAGCAAACTTTGTTATATAAAACTAATCATATTACACGGCCAAAAAAAACTAAGCAGTATAACGTACTCCAACGAATATTTGCCTAAAGATATATCATTTTCAGTTGATAACTTTGCCATCAGTGGATGGTCATTTTCGAATGCTGGAATAGCAGCTACCAACTCCTTTACCGTCTGTGAAGTTGCCACATCCATTGATCTCAGTGGAGAAGACACAGTTCAGGGGTTGGCGAAAAAGGGAGAGCCATGTGCAAATATGGACCTTTATAAGTGTGTCCTCTTATGTTTAATTAGGGATGCAGCAGAAGGCACTAGTTGCGCATCCGTTGCATACTACAGTGCCAAGAATAGTGCCCAGAATTATCCGAGGGGATGGTGTGTTATGACCACTCAGTACATCAATGACGACGAGGCTAAGACCATCTCAGAGAGGACAGATACATGTTCGGCGCAGGGTGGCAAAAAAGCTACATCGAATAACGGTGAATCTGAATACTGCATTGAGCAAGTGAAGGGTCACCTGAACGCAGCAAATAGTATCGGTGCTTTGAATGAGGGCAACGGCGATGGAGCAAAATGGGTTGACATGAAGTTTTTTGTCAATTTTGACACGGAGTGGAAAGTACAAAGTAAGTTGTTATGAGAAAACCGGCATATATCTAAAAGTAATCTATCTGCACGTGAAAAACATTTGTTCGAGAGTCGAATTATTTTGTACTAACCCTGTATTTTTCAGAGTTTGGGCTCTACCGATTCAGTCAGCAAAGTTCCCAACTCCAGCAACTCTATGATGTTACCCTCGCAGACAATATCCAATAGCACCCCGATATTGGATTTATATCCCATTGCTTTGCTTTTTATTCTTATCCCGAGCTCTCAGTGTCAAGTATTAGCTGGTATGAACGTAAATCACTTCAGTTGGAGCACCCATACCCTGCCGGTGATTAGCTAACTTTAGCTTGCTCAATGTGTCTGTGTGTTAACTCATAAATCACTTCAGGTCAACTAATTGTGCTGCTAATGACGCTAAAACAGAATACTCGGTTGATGTAGCGTACTCAAGTGCCACACCCATGAACGGATATCTCGACAGTCTCAACACTGTTACAAAACAAACCGCATATGTGAGTAATTACACGGGCCAGGAACCGACCGAATCAGAAAATACTGGTCCCTGATTGGCTGGTAAATAGTCACATGACATAAATAATGAGTTCTGATTGCTTGTTTGATTGTGTCGGTCGGTTCCTGGAATGAGCAAAATAGTTCCCGTTTGATGGCTTAGCGTGCCAAGTCCAAAGTTTGGAAATGAATTGAAAAACAAATCTTTCCTTATCAATTCTGGTTAGATACTAAGAAGAAAAGTTGTATCGAACTTTAAGTTCATTAAAAAATGTGTTTAGATGACAAACAACTATAACTCGAAGTCTGACACGGATTTAGCCGAATGGATTTTAAGTAGTGGACTCTGTAGCAGCGAACCACAATGCAGTGGACCTTTTAAAGGAGCCGGTAAGTTTAATTTTAATTAATAAATAATAATAATTAATAATATTAATTAAATAATAATTAATAAATCCGGTAATTTATACATAGCGAGTCATCCACCAGAGTTTTTAAACATTAGTTAAAATGTATATCAAACCCTTTAGATTCGGAGTGATGCCTGCTTGATGAGAATTTACAGAGATCGATTTTCACAGTCACTTCAAAAGCAAACTTTGTTTGATAAAAATAATTATATTACACGGCCAAAACACTAAACAGTACACTGCAACAAATATTTGCCTAAAGATATATCTTTTTCAGTTGATAACTTTGCCATCAGTGGATGGTCATTTTCGAATGCTGGAATAGCAGCTACCAACTCCTTTACCGTCTGTGAAGTTGCCACATCCATTGATCTCAGTGGAGAAGACACAGTTCAGGGGTTGGCGAAAAAGGGAGAGCCATGTGCAAATATGGACCTTTATAAGTGTGTCCTCTTATGTTTAATTAGGGATGCAGCAGAAGGCACTAGTTGCGCATCCGTTGCATACTACAGTGCAAAGAACAGTGCCCAGAATTACCCCAGGGGATGGTGCGTTATGACCACTCAGTACATCAATGACGACGAGGCTAAGACCATCTCAGAGAGGACAGATACATGTTCGGCGCAGGGTGGCAAAAAAGCTACATCGAATAACGGTGAATCTGAATACTGCATTGAGCAAGTGAAGGGTCACCTGAACGCAGCAAATAGTATCGGTGCTTTGAATGAGGGCAACGGCGATGGAGCAAAATGGGTTGACATGAAGTTTTTTGTCAATTTTGACACGGAGTGGAAAGTACAAAGTAAGTTGTTATGAGAAAACCGGCATATATCTAAAAGTAATCTATCTGCACGTGAAAAACATTTGTTCGAGAGTCGAATTATTTTGTACTAACCCTGCATATTTTTCAGAGTTTGGGCTCTACCGATTCAGTCAGCAAAGTTCCCAACTCCAGCAACTCTATGATGTTACCCTCGCAGACAAGACCGCCTCTGCCGACTGTGTAACTGCGAACACCAAGTTCGATGAGTCAACGAAGACATGTAACAAATTGACAACGTTCTTAGGTAGGTGGTGTAAGATGAAAATGGAGGGAAATGGATATAGGTTGATTGTTCGTTAGCCGTAAAGGAAATCTGGCATTCTCTTTCCGGTTGTACAAAATCAGTAAACAGATTTTATTCTTGAAGAGTAGTAGTAGTAGTTCTTGACGATGAATAATGTTATAGGTCGAAACTTTAAGCGTATCAACATTCAAATGGACGGGCCGTACTGCAGGACCTACTGCGAAATCAACCAAGGATCTAAACTCATCGATTTCTTTAAAACTTGTGAGTTTTGTTTGTACTAGGTCACAATGTACCACACTCTGCCGAGGTACAGAAGGGTCTTTTAACCTTGTCATGTTATGGTCATGTTATGTTTTTTGAAACCTCATTATGAAGTATGTTTTTGGTCGTGCCAGGTGTCTATGTCACCAAGTATGACACATAATATGTGTCACATATTGTATGTATTACTAACTGTTGATCTTTACCCCCTAATTTTAGCCCTCACAACAACGTTTGGGAACTGTAATGGACAGTGCGCCTGTCTTAATGACGGGAATTGTGATTTCTACTACGATTATTCCAGTTGTACTACTGCCGGGTAAGGAATCCTATAACAATATTAATTTTGGTAAAACTAACGTGAAACTGAAGGCCACCATCAAGTACACGACATGGGACTACACCACTAGTGGACTAGCTGCATCTAGTACTAAACTCCTCGGTGGTACTATCGCGACAGGATCAGGCGATCAGTCTCTCCCTACTGTAGCCGATCAAACCTTCACCTACAAGTTCTCGGAGACGGAAAACAAGGGAATGTGTGATGCGGGAAATGCCCAAAATATCAACGTTAAAGATGATGGCATCGAGTATATTACCAACCATAATGTTAATTTCGAGTAAGTGTATGAAAAACAATATATCCAATAGCACCCCGATATTGGATTTATATCCCATTGCTTTGCTTTTTATTCTTATCCCGAGCTCTCAGTGTCAAGTATTAGCTGGTATGAACGTAAATCACTTCAGTTGGAGCACCCATACCCTGCCGGTGATTAGCTAACTTTAGCTTGCTCAATGTGTCTGTGTGTTAACTCATAAATCACTTCAGGTCAACTAATTGTGCTGCTAATGACGCTAAAACAGAATACTCGGTTGATGTAGCGTACTCAAGTGCCACACCCATGAACGGATATCTCGACAGTCTCAACACTGTTACAAAACAAACCGCATATGTGAGTAATTACACGGGCCAGGAACCGACCGAATCAGAAAATACTGGTCCCTGATTGGCTGGTAAATAGTCACATGACATAAATAATGAGTTCTGATTGCTTGTTTGATTGTGTCGGTCGGTTCCTGGAATGAGCAAAATAGTTCCCGTTTGATGGCTTAGCGTGCCAAGTCCAAAGTTTGGAAATGAATTGAAAAACAAATCTTTCCTTATCAATTCTGGTTAGATACTAAGAAGAAAAGTTGTATCGAACTTTAAGTTCATTAAAAAATGTGTTTAGATGACAAACAACTATAACTCGAAGTCTGACACGGATTTAGCCGAATGGATTTTAAGTAGTGGACTCTGTAGCAGCGAACCACAATGCAGTGGACCTTTTAAAGGAGCCGGTAAGTTTAATTTTAATTAATAAATAATAATAATTAATAATATTAATTAAATAATAATTAATAAATCCGGTAATTTATACATAGCGAGTCATCCACCAGAGTTTTTAAACATTAGTTAAAATGTATATCAAACCCTTTAGATTCGGAGTGATGCCTGCTTGATGAGAATTTACAGAGATCGATTTTCACAGTCACTTCAAAAGCAAACTTTGTTTGATAAAAATAATTATATTACACGGCCAAAACACTAAACAGTACACTGCAACAAATATTTGCCTAAAGATATATCTTTTTCAGTTGATAACTTTGCCATCAGTGGTTGGTCATTTTCAAATGCTGGAATAGTAGCTTCCAACTCCTTTACGGTCTGTGAAGTTGCCACATCAATTGATCTCAGTGGAGAAGACACAATTCAGGGGTTGGCGAAAAAGGGAGAGCCATGTGCAAATATGGACCTTTATAAGTGTGTCCTCTTATGTTTAATTAGGGATGCAGCAGAAGGCACTAGTTGCGCATCCGTTGCATACTACAGTGCAAAGAACAGTGCCCAGAATTACCCCAGGGGATGGTGCGTTATGACCACTCAGTACATCAATGACGACGAGGCTAAGACCATCTCAGAGAGGACAGATACATGTTCGGCACAGGGAGGCAAAAAAGCTACATCGAATAACGGTCAATATGAATACTGCATTGAGCAAGTGAAGGGTCACCTGAACGCAGCAAATAGTATTGCCGGTAGTTTCAAGGGTCTAGCAAACAGGGAATGGGACTAATAAAAACCACAACATAATAAATAATAATATGATAATGAAACATTCCGAGGCTATAGTTACATGGTACAATGTTAAAATTGATAACCAATTTGCCATTTTCATGACGAATTATCTTGTTTCAGCGGAGGCCTTCTCGGTGAATTCTAACGTGAAACTGAAGGCCACCATCAAGTACACGACATGGGACTACACCACTAGTGGACTAGCTGCATCTAGTACTAAACTCCTCGGTGGTACTATCGCGACAGGATCAGGCGATCAGTCTCTCCCTACTGTAGCCGATCAAACCTTCACCTACAAGTTCTCGGAGACGGAAAACAAGGGAATGTGTGATGCGGGAAATGCCCAAAATATCAACGTTAAAGATGATGGCATCGAGTATATTACCAACCATAATGTTAATTTCGAGTAAGTGTATGAAAAACAATATATCCAATAGCACCCCGATATTGGATTTATATCCCATTGCTTTGCTTTTTATTCTTATCCCGAGCTCTCAGTGTCAAGTATTAGCTGGTATGAACGTAAATCACTTCAGTTGGAGCACCCATACCCTGCCGGTGATTAGCTAACTTTAGCTTGCTCAATGTGTCTGTGTGTTAACTCATAAATCACTTCAGGTCAACTAATTGTGCTGCTAATGACGCTAAAACAGAATACTCGGTTGATGTAGCGTACTCAAGTGCCACACCCATGAACGGATATCTCGACAGTCTCAACACTGTTACAAAACAAACCGCATATGTGAGTAATTACACGGGCCAGGAACCGACCGAATCAGAAAATACTGGTCCCTGATTGGCTGGTAAATAGTCACATGACATAAATAATGAGTTCTGATTGCTTGTTTGATTGTGTCGGTCGGTTCCTGGAATGAGCAAAATAGTTCCCGTTTGATGGCTTAGCGTGCCAAGTCCAAAGTTTGGAAATGAATTGAAAAACAAATCTTTCCTTATCAATTCTGGTTAGATACTAAGAAGAAAAGTTGTATCGAACTTTAAGTTCATTAAAAAATGTGTTTAGATGACAAACAACTATAACTCGAAGTCTGACACGGATTTAGCCGAATGGATTTTAAGTAGTGGACTCTGTAGCAGCGAACCACAATGCAGTGGACCTTTTAAAGGAGCCGGTAAGTTTAATTTTAATTAATAAATAATAATAATTAATAATATTAATTAAATAATAATTAATAAATCCGGTAATTTATACATAGCGAGTCATCCACCAGAGTTTTTAAACATTAGTTAAAATGTATATCAAACCCTTTAGATTCGGAGTGATGCCTGCTTGATGAGAATTTACAGAGATCGATTTTCACAGTCACTTCAAAAGCAAACTTTGTTTGATAAAAATAATTATATTACACGGCCAAAACACTAAACAGTACACTGCAACAAATATTTGCCTAAAGATATATCTTTTTCAGTTGATAACTTTGCCATCAGTGGATGGTCATTTTCGAATGCTGGAATAGCAGCTACCAACTCCTTTACCGTCTGTGAAGTTGCCACATCCATTGATCTCAGTGGAGAAGACACAGTTCAGGGGTTGGCGAAAAAGGGAGAGCCATGTGCAAATATGGACCTTTATAAGTGTGTCCTCTTATGTTTAATTAGGGATGCAGCAGAAGGCACTAGTTGCGCATCCGTTGCATACTACAGTGCAAAGAACAGTGCCCAGAATTACCCCAGGGGATGGTGCGTTATGACCACTCAGTACATCAATGACGACGAGGCTAAGACCATCTCAGAGAGGACAGATACATGTTCGGCGCAGGGTGGCAAAAAAGCTACATCGAATAACGGTGAATCTGAATACTGCATTGAGCAAGTGAAGGGTCACCTGAACGCAGCAAATAGTATCGGTGCTTTGAATGAGGGCAACGGCGATGGAGCAAAATGGGTTGACATGAAGTTTTTTGTCAATTTTGACACGGAGTGGAAAGTACAAAGTAAGTTGTTATGAGAAAACCGGCATATATCTAAAAGTAATCTATCTGCACGTGAAAAACATTTGTTCGAGAGTCGAATTATTTTGTACTAACCCTGCATATTTTTCAGAGTTTGGGCTCTACCGATTCAGTCAGCAAAGTTCCCAACTCCAGCAACTCTATGATGTTACCCTCGCAGACAAGACCGCCTCTGCCGACTGTGTAACTGCGAACACCAAGTTCGATGAGTCAACGAAGACATGTAACAAATTGACAACGTTCTTAGGTAGGTGGTGTAAGATGAAAATGGAGGGAAATGGATATAGGTTGATTGTTCGTTAGCCGTAAAGGAAATCTGGCATTCTCTTTCCGGTTGTACAAAATCAGTAAACAGATTTTATTCTTGAAGAGTAGTAGTAGTAGTTCTTGACGATGAATAATGTTATAGGTCGAAACTTTAAGCGTATCAACATTCAAATGGACGGGCCGTACTGCAGGACCTACTGCGAAATCAACCAAGGATCTAAACTCATCGATTTCTTTAAAACTTGTGAGTTTTGTTTGTACTAGGTCACAATGTACCACACTCTGCCGAGGTACAGAAGGGTCTTTTAACCTTGTCATGTTATGGTCATGTTATGTTTTTTGAAACCTCATTATGAAGTATGTTTTTGGTCGTGCCAGGTGTCTATGTCACCAAGTATGACACATAATATGTGTCACATATTGTATGTATTACTAACTGTTGATCTTTACCCCCTAATTTTAGCCCTCACAACAACGTTTGGGAACTGTAATGGACAGTGCGCCTGTCTTAATGACGGGAATTGTGATTTCTACTACGATTATTCCAGTTGTACTACTGCCGGGTAAGGAATCCTATAACAATATTAATTTTGGTAAAATGCTGTCTGCCCGATATCATCTTACCAAAATTAAGTTAAATGATGTGAGGTGGTTTTAGTTTTAGTTTTTGGAGATGCATAGTGAAGATTTAATTTCAGTTTAAGTGTTAAACTTACATTAGTTTACGGTACCGAATGAATTATTTCTTCCCCGTGTATCATATATTCTTTTCCAGGTCAGTCACTACATTTACATTTTACGTAACTTACCTCTACACCTATTCTCCGACACATGTCACCATGGATATCCAAGTGGCTGCAATGGTGCAATGGATTCAGGATTACATTTCCTATCCTCAAGCTGCTGGACAGTTCATTGATGCAACTTCACTTGCTGCCAGCCCCTACAGTGCCCTTTTCAAGGTAAAACACTGGTAAAACACAAGGTTCCTCCCTGGACTATAGTTAGAAGAAGAGGTAAACCCAACTCCATTTTCAGTCCTGATGGTTTCAAATTCCAACATTAAATGACTTTCTAACTGGTGTTATCTATAGAGCGTCCTCAAGATACGAGGAGTGAAGGAGAATAATGGCTTTGTAGATGCTGGGTATTATGATGAAACCGGGTACCAGAAAATGCCTACCATAAACGGTATAGTAACTCAGCTCTGAGTGTATAACAGTAGTCATCCGATGTGGGATCCTATGTGGTAACTCCTAAACTTAATTTAGTAAAATCAAATCAAAATAATAAGTTTCATCTTTGTTCATAATTTGAAAATTTCTTCAGATTTTGGAAGCCCCGGCCCCGATGCACGCTTTGCTTGGTCTGAGAATTCATTCATTGGCATATGTCAAGACAAGGTTTGTACATGCACAGAATGAAGTGATATTAGAATATATAATGATAAGTATGAGAAACTCTGTAAAGAACACTTTAGTTTCACTTCCATTAATTAATTATGTAGTTTATCTTTAGTTTCCAACTATTGATTCTGTTGTAAAACTCCCAGAAATGGACACAACAAAGAATTATACTGAAACTCTACGAAACGACTGAGACTAAGGTAGCTCAAGTTCAACTGAACATAGGGAATGATGGCAGCACTGGATATACCATGACCATTAAGGTAATTTAATGGAAATTATGGCGTGGTATAATTAGTTTGTGGTATGATTACTTTGTGGTACAATTAATTGGTGGTATAATTAGTTGGTGGTAATTAGTAGGTGGATGCAGAATGCTAAGGTTTAACCATGTAATATCAATGAAATAGTGAACGTTATACTCCTCTTCCGGCGTTTTTCTTGTAGAGATACAGGTTGGCTTATATTAGTTCAATTACTTATATCAGTTCAATTACTTATATTAGTCCAATTACTGATATTCTTCTCAGAACGGGTGGAGCTCAGATTCAATACTCCAATCCCTTGACAAAGTAGCGATGGAGAGTGAACAAACCTGCTTTAGGGTTTCCCTTGATAGTAACAGCCTGACTGTTATCTACGGTGACCCCACTACTACCGCTTCAACCAACAAGTTTAGGTATAGTGATAGCATAATAATAACTTTTCAAAGCTTTATGTGTCATCCAAAAAGAAGTTTGTCCAATTTTCAAACAAAGACAATTACATTCAAACTTTATTTAACTGAATATATTTCAGTAAAACGATACCTTGGTTGTACACGGATGCTGGCCAGGCACATGGGTACCCCCAAGAAGCCTTTACAAGTAACAGCGAACCATCCAGGAAATGGCGGATGATATCTGAAAGTAATTAAATATATTAGATAACCATCACTTTCATAGAATACAATCGGACCCCGATTTACAGGGATCCTCACGCACCGGTATATGTCCGACTGTAATATTGTTGTTCCTGTTATAAATCACCATCTCCCTGTTTCTTTTGTTAACCCTATTGTTTTCCAGCTTGTTGGAATGGAAACCAGGAAACATACGCCCCAGGGGAACGGTGATGGTTTAGTCCCTTCCGTACATTTCTAACCTTGGGAACGTACAGTAGTTTCAAACCCAGTGGTGATGATTTCAATGGCTTGGGACTACCAGCACGATGTAGGAACCCCGATACCGATAACAAGGAGGGAGCGTGGTGTTACGTCGATGGAAATGATGAGGGGTGGGAGTACTGTGATGTTCCGAAATGCCAGTGTGAGTGTTTTATGAAGGTGCAATCCAAGGCACCCAGATTTTAACGTTTTCCTGCGTGAAGCACTAACTAGGAAATGCAGTGTATATGCTATTCTATGAGCCTATAATCTATATTTTATCACTCACATGCACCCTCCTTTCCAGACGCTTGTGAGACTGGAACAGTTCGAACCGATGACATGGAACCGACAAAATGCTGCCCGTAAGTTCCGGACAACTGATCAATCAAAGCCCTCTTTCACGGTCCTCTACAATCTTTGAATTGTGTAGAGCACGGAAAGCAGTGTCTAGCAACTCAATAAAATCTTACAAATTATTTCACATTAGATGTAAGGTAAACGAATACTATACGAGTGGAGTAGTTGCCTGTCAGACATGCCCTGATGAAAAAATTAGTTGGGCGGACCTGTGTAGAGTTTGAAGGCGGTTCCCTACAAAGCTTCCACTCTAGTATGGTGTTTTAGAGTTTAATTATTGATTCACTTGATGATTCAGTACGACAATCATTGCAGGAATTATGACTCATTATTACCTCATATATCTATAATCTATAGAGCACAGTTCAACACAGTTCAAATGTTTTAACAGGTAAATTTGGTCCAGTCGCAGATCACTTCTACGGTGCACATTTCTACATTCAGTCAACTATGAAGAAAGGTATGACAAATATAGAAACCATTATCATCGTGTTGCTAGATTGCAAATGAAAACAAGTTGTTGAAAGCTTATTGAACCGTCATGTGTATAACGAAACACTACTTGAATGGAGAGCTAAAGGTAGCTTATGGCGTAAAACACAGAGTTCTATCAATTACTTTCCGTTTGTTAACTACACACTTTTTGCAGCTGCTCCCTCATCCCGGAGTATGACAGCCGGTACTGCGACCGAAGTGGTATCACCCTACCTCCCGCTCGAGGTGTGCTCTACTGGTGTTAACGACAAACTTGTGGAAGTGGAGTTTACCGATGGGGGTGAAACAAAATACACGCTCAGTAAGTGAATATTAGAATACACGATTTGATGTAATTGGAATACAATTTGAACAACTAGGATCAGTGGAAATTAAATCTTATTCGCTTAACTGTTTCGAATTATTAATCGTCTGTGTAGATTTCACCTGTTGATTTGCTAAAATCTTGCCCCTTTCAGAGGCTGACTTCGCCAACAAAAAAGTGTTTGCAACTACCCCTCTTGCTGAGACTGCAACATACACCCGATGCTCAGGTATAGATTTCACTTCTTTTCGTTCTTCTCCGCTCTTTCGGCAATGTTCAGCGAAAAAGTGTTGAGAAACAAAACACAATGTTTAAATATCTTTAAAAAAACAACTTTAAAAAACAAAACACGTGAATGTATTACAGAGTTGAAGGCGGTCACGGAGGCCCAGGCGAAGTGTGGGAAGACAACTGCAGACTGTAGGATTGACCTAGGGCTAACCACGCCTGCGACAGATGTCTACCAGATTGACTTGATTTATAAGGACACCGCAAAAGATGTCAAAGTGTATCTGCTAAATGCAGAAGGTTAGTTTTCATAAACTCGATGGGGGTTGGCAGTAGCTCTCAAGGCATCTAGCCTCTACCAACAAGTCATGGTGTTGCACTGCATAAACACAATTAATTGGAATGGTTGAGGGAATTTTTCACACCACCATTTCCAGGTACAGAGGTCGCAACAGTAACATACAAGGTCGGTGGAGCGATGTCATATACCTCTCACAAGGGTGGTGATTGTAACAAAGATGTCACAACCAATATTTACGATGTTGGCGGGCCGAGAAACATGATTTTGCAAGGTAGCCACTTTTTCCGCTGAAAATCAGTGTTAATTTTTCGATTTGGCGTACACATAAGTTGTCATAGGGATGGCTGAGCATCATTCTGATGCCTGTAACTCACCACACTTCTTCAAAAGGGATCAGAGATGACTCTCCTGAGGTTAGATAGTGCCGAAATGGTTTTGGCTAGGCAAAAAATGGGCTAAAGTCAGTTTAAAGATCACTGTAAATTTGTTAATTTGTTAACTTGGTGTTTACAAAAATTGCGATGGGGATGTCTGAGCATAATTCTGATGCGTGTAACTCACCACACTTCCTCGTAAGGGATCAGAGATGACTCTCCTGGGGTTAGATAGTGCCGAAATGGTTTTGGTTAGGTAAAAACGGGCCAAAGTCAGTTTGAAAATCAATGTCAATTCGTTAATTTGTTAATTTGGTGTTCACAAAAATTGCGATGGGGATGTCTGAGCATAATTCTGATGCGTGTAACTCACCACACTTCCTCGTAAGGGATCAGAGATGACTCTCCTGGGGTTAGATAGTGCCGAAATGGTTTTGGCTAGGCACAAAATGGGCCAAAGTCAGTTTAAAGATCACTGTAAATTTGTTAATTTGTTAACTTGGTGTTTACAAAAATTGCGATGGGGATGTCTGGGGATCATTATGATGCGTGTAACTCGCTACACTACCTCGTAAGGGATCAGTGATGACTTTCCTGTGGTTAGATATGGCCGAGATGAATTTTGGCAGGTACAGTACGGGCCAAAATCAGAAATAAGATCGTCACAAGACTGGTCTTCTAAATTCACCTATAGCTACCCTTCTGTATGGGCAGGTAGAATCCCTGACCTATAGGAATGGCGCCAAGGATGCCAGAAATACCGTAGGACCGTTTGTTTCCTTTCAAATGATCAGTTTCTTGAAAAAATCACCATATGACAATATTTATGGAACAACCTAATAGCATCCCATCCTTTTTTTGATTTCCTTTTCAAGTATGTTTCCATTTATTTATTTTATTTCTTCCTGAATCCACACGAGACCAGTCCCCCTACAGTGGCCCCACTCAAATCATCCATGATTTCAGACAATTGTGCGTTTGATGATGACAGAAAGGATTACCGTGGATTCCTGAACACCCTCGTTGATGGCGGGAAAACTAAAACTTGCAAAGACTGGTCCACTAAAGAGTCCGACTGGCCCTCAGCATCGTAAGAGATTGTTATATTTTAGTAAACAATCAGCCGCTACTCCCTACACAAACACCCTTTAAACCCTTGTCTGTGGAATCGTTGTGATTTTAGCTGCTGACATTGTTCCATTTCAGGCATCCCCAACTGGTAAAAAATTACTGCCGAAACCCGGGCACCAACACTGCAAACATTGTGGACAAAGCATGGTGCTACCTCAGTTCAACGAGCCTAAAAGCATGTGACGTTCCAACGAGCAGCGAGCTGTACTGGATAACAGCGAGTGTGTTTAACTACCAGACAGTTTCCAAGGGAACGAAGGTAGCATTTCCAAACGCAGATAGGGATACCGTCCAGGTGGACACCACGGATGACAGTGGTGTGATCGCTCTGGGATGGTACACTGCCGCGGATGAGGAAGCAGGAACTGTCGAAATGACCTACCTGACCTCAAGTATTGAGGACAAAGTGTACTTTAACCTTCTTCTGGACGGGTGTACTGATATGGGAGACGGGTATAACTTGACATCCACAGACATCCCAAAAGCGGATAGTTATATAGTGTCATTCCTGGAGACAGAAACCAACTTTGTCTTCTATGTGAACGAAGTTATGTTGAAAAATTACACCCTAAAAGACGAGGCGACGTGTAAAACTGTGTGGAACAAAGTAGCTACCAAGCTTAGTGTGTTGGCTGATGGGGGAGATACGGAAGACGATACGCAGGCAACTCGTAAAATCAGGGCTCCATCTCTAGCTGACAAATTAAAGAAACGAGGCAAGAGATTGATGGAACATACGTGCTTTGATGAAACTATAACCCAAATGGCCTTTGAAGGATTTGATGGACTAGAACTCAGCTACCGCATAAACAAAGGTAGAGTCCTTGTGTATAAGAAGTTGTGATTGGATTCAATTACTCCGAGCAGAATTTAAAGTGGGTTTTCCGGGGTTATTGGCTAGTCCATGTAAATCAATCACACCTGTAAATCATATAATTAAAAACTAACTCACGAACAGGTTCTACGACAAGTACAGATTTGACCGAGTGTGCTGAAGGCACGGGTACCGCGGCGAAGGAAGACACCACCCGAACGACCTGTCTCCTGTCGTCGCTCTGGCGGTAGTCATACCTGTATTGTTCGAGCACTAACGTGTGCCTAGGAATGCGCTTCAGGGAAGCCCCCAAAAGTTTCGTTGGAACAATCTACGAGAAAGGATCTCTGACGTCGCAGGAGTTTTCTTTACCGATTGATAAGACTGTTACTTTGTCTGGAATTGATAAGATTGAAGCAAGTAACATTGCCGGCGCTAAAATCACCTCAGATCCAATCGATGGTTAGTTAATTGTAAAAGTATAATGTGATTTTTTTGTAGATCAATTGTCAAGGACCTAGTCCTCTCTGGGAGAGAGCACTGGATTGATCAAACGTTCTTATCACTCATGTGAAATTCCGCCAACATTTTAGTTTGGATTGCCGCTGGAGAATCCCTGAAAACGAAAAACACAGCCCTGCCCTTCACATTGGCCTCCCACGGACTTCTCATTGAGGATAAGGCTGGGGACAGCAGCAAAAAGATTAAGATTGAATTTTCGGATGCCTCCAATGTCCTTCTGACGTTTGAACTGACTAAAGTCAGCCCTACATCATGGACCTACCAGTTCAAGGTACACAATGTAAAGTGAAACAAAGTTTCCAAACAAATGTTTCGATCACAGAGTATTACATAAACTGTTACTGATTTTTACTAATTTTGACATCATTCTAACATCTCCTACTACGGATTGTACTTTATTTACTATTGTTCACCAGGGAAAAGACAGTAAATGTATGACATCAGCCGCGGCGGTTCCAGTGTCTCCAACACCTAGTGTGTCCCAAGATTGGGTTGTATACAAGACACCCATTTCTCTGGTACTCCAAGGGGACGGATCAATGGCTGCTGTTTACCCATTCGAGGCGGGAAGCAATTGTGCTAAAGTATTCAACTCACCTGTAACAAGCGTAAAGTTCGCTGCCGATGATGATTTGACTGTTAGCATAACACCTGTTGGTGAGTGATGGCACACCCTATTCCTCAAACCGGAAACTTCTGAACCAGCATTATGTATCCCCCCCTTACTTAAATATCAAGCACTTTCTTATAGATTTCAAATCCAATCTAACTATGTTTTTCCCTCCAGTTTCCTTCAATAAGATGATAAACAAAGTCTCTGAATTCTCACCATTCGACGTTTCTACCTACCACAACCGGTTTAATGGAGAGTACTATGGAGTAAGTAAAACTAGACATCTTCGAAGTCCAATCTCAATTATATCCAGAGGGCAAAAACGCTTTAAGAACGTTACTATTTTTATGAGATTTTATAAACATGATTGGTATGATTCATCAGGCGAAAACGTATGCCTACGCAACGGGATCCAGAGTATGGGATGCCTATGAGTTTCTCAGCGCCATAGATTATGCACACCGTGTTGACAGTGATGCAACGATCAAGGAACAACTAAAATGGGTATGTTTTTTTGTAGATCATACCTTACTCTACAAAATTACGCTGCAGTAAATCTAGCAACCTACATTTGTCTTCTATGTGAACGAAGTTATGTTGAAAAATTACACCCTAAAAGACGAGGCGACGTGTAAAACTGTGTGGAACAAAGTAGCTACCAAGCTTAGTGTGTTGGCTGATGGGGGAGATACGGAAGACGATACGCAGGCAACTCGTAAAATCAGGGCTCCATCTCTAGCTGACAAATTAAAGAAACGAGGCAAGAGATTGATGGAACATACGTGCTTTGATGAAACTATAACCCAAATGGCCTTTGAAGGATTTGATGGACTAGAACTCAGCTACCGCATAAACAAAGGTAGAGTCCTTGTGTATAAGAAGTTGTGATTGGATTCAATTACTCCGAGCAGAATTTAAAGTGGGTTTTCCGGGGTTATTGGCTAGTCCATGTAAATCAATCACACCTGTAAATCATATAATTAAAAACTAACTCACGAACAGGTTCTACGACAAGTACAGATTTGACCGAGTGTGCTGAAGGCACGGGTACCGCGGCGAAGGAAGACACCACCCGAACGTGGACAGAGGACAGCAGCGAGACCGCCATCAGTATGGACATAACAAGCTCCACTAACGTGTGCCTAGGAATGCGCTTCAGGGAAGCCCCCAAAAGTTTCGTTGGAACAATCTACGAGAAAGGATCTCTGACGTCGCAGGAGTTTTCTTTACCGATTGATAAGACTGTTACTTTGTCTGGAATTGATAAGATTGAAGCAAGTAACATTGCCGGCGCTAAAATCACCTCAGATCCAATCGATGGTTAGTTAATTGTAAAAGTATAATGTGATTTTTTTGTAGATCAATTGTCAAGGACCTAGTCCTCTCTGGGAGAGAGCACTGGATTGATCAAACGTTCTTATCACTCATGTGAAATTCCGCCAACATTTTAGTTTGGATTGCCGCTGGAGAATCCCTGAAAACGAAAAACACAGCCCTGCCCTTCACATTGGCCTCCCACGGACTTCTCATTGAGGATAAGGCTGGGGACAGCAGCAAAAAGATAAAGATTGAGTTTTCCGATGCGTCCAATGTCCTTCTGACGTTTGAACTGATTAAAGTCAGTGCTTCATCATGGACCTACCAGTTCAAGGTACACAATATAAAGTGAAACAAGTTTCCAAACAAATGTTTCGATCACAGAGTATTACATAAACTGTTACTGATTTTTACTAATTTTGACATCATTCTAACATCTCCTACTACGGATTGTACTTTATTTACTATTGTTCACCAGGGAAAAGACAGTAAATGTATGACATCAGCCGCGGCGGTTCCAGTGTCTCCAACACCTAGTGTGTCACAAGATTGGGTTGTATACAAGACACCCATTTCTCTGGTACTCCAAGGGTACGGATCAATGGCTGCTGTTTACCCATTCGAGGCGGGAAGCAATTGTGCTAAAGTATTCAACTCACCTGTAACAAGCGTAAAGTTCGCTGCCGATGATGATTTGACTGTTAGCATAACACCTGTTGGTGAGTGATGGCACACCCTATTCCTCAAACCGGAAACTTCTGAACCAGCATTATGTATCCCCCCCTTACTTAAATATCAAGCACTTTCTTATAGATTTCAAATCCAATCTAACTATGTTTTTCCCTCCAGTTTCCTTCAATAAGATGATAAACAAAGTCTCTGAATTCTCACCATTCGACGTTTCTACCTACCACAACCGGTTTAATGGAGAGTACTATGGAGTAAGTAAAACTAGACATCTTCGAAGTCCAATCTCAATTATATCCAGAGGGCAAAAACGCTTTAAGAACGTTACTATTTTTATGAGATTTTATAAACATGATTGGTATGATTCATCAGGCGAAAACGTATGCCTACGCAACGGGATCCAGAGTATGGGATGCCTATGAGTTTCTCAGTGCCATAGATTATGCACACCGTGTTGACAGTGATGCAACGATCAAGGAACAACTAAAATGGGTATGTTTTTTTGTAGATCATACCTTACTCTACAAAATTACGCTGCAGTAAATCTAGCAACCTACAATTAAGCAACATTAAATTAAGCAATCTTAAAAGAGGCAAATGAAAATACAAACTCTTAAATTAAGCAACCTACAATTAAGCAATATTAAGCAACAAGAAATTAAGAGCATCCAAATTTAAGAACTCTGTTATTAAGCAAATCACGTGATATATCACGTGATAAGACTCTGCAGAGAGAGGGGGTGTGTTCGTTGTGAGATAAGAGTAGCTGTGCGCGGCCACCCTGGCACGTGCACTCTCAGCGCTGACAAGTGACAGGCATTGTGATTTCTAAAATCTCACAATCCCAATTCCCATCGACCACTCCCTAGGTGACTCTCTCTCCATAGAGATAAATGAGATACCTGTCTGTCTGTCCGTCTGTCTGTCTGTCTGTCT
>AVPN01000403.1:38857-51558 GCA_000695325.1 Pleurobrachia bachei | reverse complement strand
ATTTAACCCTTGACTCTACAAATCAAGTGTTTGTTTTGAAAAATTTGGTTTTTGACGCGCCCTGGTGAACCCGGAAACAAGCGAGCTAAAATTTGCGCTGAACGAAAAATATGGGCATGTTAAAAACACTGCTGTACTTTTTCAGATAAGTATCTGTAAAATATTTCACTACACCATTCTTGTTTGATGGACAATTTCCTATCGTTTGAGTGGTGGATGAAGGCACAGGTCCCACTCGTTGCTGAGCTATGGAGCTCCAAAAAATTTGGAAGTTTTCACTTCCGGTTAACTTCAGGCATCAGTGGATTGACTTACAAGAATTATTTTAACCGCAATTGATAGTCCTAACTAAGCTCTTAGCCTTAGAGATGCTAAATGTTTGATTTGGCAATGTTTTGATTTGAAAATTTGAAGTTTTGGAAAGTAGCCATAAAATAGGTCAAAATTTAGGGCAAATTTTTGGGTATTTTCGCTTTTTTGTGGCGTATTATAAGCTTTTCCTGACGCTTTCATATTTTGCGTCGAGACTTAAACATTAAATCGCACAGACACATAAACTGTGGACTAATGGGCTAACTTTTGGTGCTATTTTGAATTCTGAAAACTCAAATGGCTTTTCTCTAGCGACGTTTTAAGAAATGCGAAACCCCCGTTCAGCGGCAACCCGACTTAGGGTATTACAATACCCAATTATGGGCAGGTGAAATCCTCATTCGAGATTCAAGACACGTTCCTTAGCTAAGGATCGTCTAATTGACAAGATAGGACCGGTCAGAACTCTCTAACTTATGTATTTCTTTAAAATATCGGTACATGACAATATTTCTGGGACGATCTAATATTATTCTGCTATCCCTGTCCCCCTCCATTCAACCGCACTGATTCCTTGCACTTGATTTCACTATTTCAGTTCGACTACAATTATGATGATGACGATGAGAAGGGGATTACAATTCGGAAACCAAACAAAGCCATTCTGGAGCACGAGCAGAAGAGACTTGTTGAAGTGAAGTGTGTTGAGCTCCAAGATGTCCTGGAGAACCAAGGGTAAGATGTTTTGTATTCTAGCAATGCAAGGGTAAGGGTTCGGGTTTTACTTTAGTCTTCCCAAATATTTGGTACCACACTCTCATTTCTACATCTTGTTCACATTTCTACAGATACACAGAGGAGGAGATAGAAGCTCAAGTTAGTGCACTGAGGACTAGTCTTCTGAAGAGCACGGGCAAACTAACACAATCCAAGAAGCGGAAAGAGTAGGTTCTTAGCTGGCTTTTGTTACGGATACCGCCTTGTCTATCCTTCTCTGTATCTCTCTGTCTTTCCCTCCCCTCGCTCTGCCCCTCTTCCTCACTCTACTCCCAATTCCCCCACAGAGAGACCCACTACCTGGCTGAAGCTCAGCACGCTAAGAACGAGAAGATGAGAATGGCGTTTGGTATAACCAGAGAGGAGGGGGAAATCAAGGGGAGTGATGACGAGGAGAAGAGGGCTGATCCTGAAGACAAAATGTTAGTTTAAACGAAGCAATGCAATACGATGTTATAAAATGAAAAAGAAGTGGAAATTGTAATTAGAAATAAAACTATGTTCCCATTCTGTTCACCACTCTCTAGTTCTGTGTTTTCCAGAGAGGA
This sequence comes from Pleurobrachia bachei, assembly GCA_000695325.1. Classification (NCBI taxonomy): domain Eukaryota; kingdom Metazoa; phylum Ctenophora; class Tentaculata; order Cydippida; family Pleurobrachiidae; genus Pleurobrachia; species Pleurobrachia bachei. The sequence goes on along the minus strand of AVPN01000403.1, from coordinate 49,921 downwards.
GGAGGATGATGACGATAAAGATGAAGAAGAAGAAGAAGATGAGGAGGAAGTAGAGGAGGAGGAGAAACAAGTTGAAGAAGTGGTGGAGAAGAAAAAGAAGAAGGGTGATCGGTCAAAGTGGGAAGAAGGAGATGAAGAGGATAGATATAACGAGAGGAAAAAGAAGCGACGTGATTCCAGATCAGGCAGCAGACAAAGACGGAGACGTTCTGAGAGTAGAGAAGATAGACGGAGACAACGATCAAGGTACAACGTTATATTGTACCCTTCTATATTTGTATTATTTTAGAGAACTATTGCGATAAAGTGGGTTATCCCATAGGGTTCACCTCTCACTTCATGTGGTTGATAACTATCTTTGTCAGAAGCCCCGACCGAAGTAGGAGGCGAGATTCAAGAGACCGCCGTGATTCAAAAGAAAGGCGCAACTCCAGAGAGAGAAGGGAAGAGAGAAGGGATGATAGACCCCGTGGTTCTCCCCCTCGACCCAGGAGACGAGATGATTCCAGAGAGCGTCGTCCCAGAGACCTGTCCAGAGAACAAAGAAAGGTGGATCGAAGGAACTCTAGAGAGAGGTCACGGCGTGATGCGTCTCCTCCTGTCCGTGAGAGAAGGAGAGACGAGTCTGAAGAGAGAAAAAGAGAGATTCCAGTAGAAAAACGGCGAGAGGAGTCTCTGAGAGAGCGACAGACAGAAGATTCTGGGGTTGATAGGAAAGAAGAGCGGAAGGGGAGGAGAAAAGACAGTCCAGAAAAATCTCCCCCTCGCTCTCGCAAGCAGTCGAGCAAATCGGAGGAGAGGAAAAAGAAGAAGGAATCTCGAAGGTATGAAAATTGAAGACAGCTAAATGTCTCGAATTAGTACATCGTGATTTCTTGTTATGTATTTGGTGGCGTCTCTCCGTTTCATACATCCCTAATAATTCTGTTTTCCAGATCCGTCTCTGCAAGTCCAAGTCCAGTTAAAAAGTAAGCAACTACTCAAAGAGGGAGTGCATTATATATTGTGAAACTAACCCCCTCTCAGCTTTACTCTTTGTTCATTGGTTCTGACGCGACTAGAGTGGTACACAGCATTAGTTTAGGACACATGAGTGACTCAGGTGAGACAGAGACATTTGGTGGTTTAGATAAAGTAATGGTAATGGTAGTCTTGTTGCAGCTAGCTGTGTTTGAATTGAATTATAACTCTCTTCGATTACATCATTTTATTTTCATTTCCTCTCCCTCCCAACCCCTCTAACACAACTTTATTTTCAGAGATAAGAAAGAGAAGACTCGCGATCGCAGGTACGAGTTAATTAGAGATCGTTATAAATATAGGGGGTGGGGGCGTCACCTTTATTTTTTGTCCATTGCCCATAGTCCCAGTGAATTTTGGTTTTGCTCATATGGGCAAATATGGGCAAAAGTGGGCAAAAATGGGCAAAATGAAATTTTTAGTGTTTTTTGTTGATTTTTCAACTCTATAACTTGAATTTCATTCTTTAAACAAAGTACGAGAGAACAGCCCTGATTATGATAAAACTCGGTCAGAATGGCCTAGTCACATTAGAAGTAAAAAAACTGATTAGTGGTCAAATCTTAAATTTAGGATTTTTAAATTTTTTTCAAGGTTTTATACTTTTATGGGTTTAATTTGTTCTAGGACGTTTCTGAAACCCATGAAAGCCAAAAAACCTAAAAAGCTGAAAAATTCAAAAAAAAAATTTTGACTTAAAATTTGTCACCAATATACCATTCTGACCGAGTTATAAATATCAAAATCAGGGCTGTTCACTTTCAAATTGAATAATTTAGATCAAGTTATAGAGTTGAAAAAACGAGATATGTCGTTTTTTCAACTCTATAACTTGATCTAAATTATTCAATTTGAAAGTAATATAACACTGAAATTTCATTTTGCCCCTTTTTGCCCACGTTTGCCCATTTTTGCCCAAAGTCCCACGATTTTTGGAATCTTTTTCTCCCTCCCTTCCCTCCTAGAAGTCCTCTCCATACTCCTTTCTTCCCTTCTTTCGTCTTCTTTCCTATCTCTCCTCACGTCTTCTCTCTCGTCTTCCCTTTCTTCGTGCTTATCTCTCCTCTTACCTTCCCTTACGTCTTCCTTCCTTTCATCTTTACGGGACTTTTTCTTACTCTTCTTCTCCTTCTCATTTTCTGATCTGTCAAGAGGATATTCGTTAGTAAACTATGTGTGTAGAATGGTATTTGCTTTCTTCTTCAGTCTTCATTTGGTCGGAACTTACTCGTTATCGTGGTCTGAACTCCTGAAACAAAAGCAAGTGTTAGAATGGGCCAAAATAACAGTGGTCATCCGACATAATTGGCACCTCGCGACTCCATCCACGATTCAATCCACGATTCAGAATGGGCGCACATTCAAATGGGCAACGTGGGCAAAAATGGGCAAAATGAAATTTTTAGTGTTTTTTGTTGATTTTTCAACTCTATAACTTGATTTTCATTCTTTAAAGTACGAGAGAACAGCCCTGATTATGATAAAACTCGGTCAGAATGGCCTTTTTGTGTCACATTAGAAGTCAAAAAACTGATTAGTGGTCAAATCTTAAATTTAGGATTTTTAAATTTTTTTCTAGGTTTTATACTTTTATGGGTTTATTTTGTTCTAGGACGTTTCTGAAACCCATGAAAACCAAAAAACCTAAAAGCTGAAAAATTCAGGGCTGTTCACTTTCAAATTGAATAATTGCCCATATGGGCAAATTTAGATCAAGTTATAGAGTTGAAAAAACGACATATATGTCGTTTTTTCAACTCTATAACTTGATCTAAATTATTCAATTTGAAAGTAATATCACACTGAAATTTCATTTTGCCCATTTTTGCCCACGTTGCCCATTTGAATGTGCGCCCATTCTGAATCGTGGATTGAATCGTGGATGGAGTCGCGAGGTGCCAATTATGTCGGATGACCACTGTTATTTTGGCCCATTCTAACACTTGCTTTTGTTTCAGGAGTTCAGACCACGATAACGAGTAAGTTCCGACAAAATGAAGACTGAAGAAGAAAGCAAATACCATTCTACACACATAGTTTACTAACGAATATCCTCTTGACAGATCAGAAAATGAGAAGGAGAAGAAGAGTAAGAAAAAGTCCCGTAAAGATGAAAGGAAGGAAGACGTAAGAGAAGGTAAGAGGAGAGATAAGCACGAAGAAAGGGAAGACGAGAGAGAAGACGTGAGGAGAGATAGGAAAGAAGACGAAAGAAGGGAAGAAAGGAGTATGGAGAGGACTTCTAGGAGGGAAGGGAGGGAGAAAAAGAAAGATAAAAGAGATGACAGAAGGGACCGTGATAAACAGAGAGAAGATAAGGAGGACTCTCCCTCCGAGGAGCGAGTTGTAGAGGTATGTGCACATAGACAGTACATACTGTATGTGCTGTCTACTGTCTCAATCCTAGTTGCTGTTGTCCCATAATTAACACTGTCCCCTAATTAACACTGTACCATAACTTCCCCAATTTTAGAAAGAGAGAAGGAAGAAGAAGAGGAGTGGGGATAACGACAAGAGAAAGAGAAGACGTGATTCTGAAAGTGAAGAAGATGAGGAAACAAAGATAGAGGAGAAATCTCCCGAAGAGTAAGTCCCACAGGTCTTAATTAGTTAGAACTTAATTTTCCGGAACCCCGATTGCTCGGGCAGAATCCATTCCCTCTGGAATCCCGGTAAATCGGGTTCCAACTGTACACAAATCAATATGAGGGATCGGACTAATTTTCACATTCTAACCCACTCAGGCCACGACGTAAACGGAGGCGAAGTGAGGGAGACTCTGGTAAAAGGCGTAAAAAGACTCCCCCTGCCCGATCTCCCAGCTCATCTCCAGAACCAGCCAAGAAGAACAAGAAGGAGAGAAAGAAGAAAAGAACGAAACGAAAGAGTCCAACTCCACCTCCCTCTCCCCCAGAATCATCATCTTCTTCCTCATCTTCTTCGTCTTCTTCATCGTCCTCCAGCTCTAGCGATGAAGAGCCCCGTAAAAAGAAGGAAACTGCGAAGAAAGATAGTTCGTCAAGTGGCAGTTCAGAGGACAGTAGTAGTTCTTCATCGGACAGCGATTGAGAATAATTCTGTTTTAAATAGTAAAGTTTTATCTTTTAATATCCCCAGTAAATAAGTGCGTATTCCAATTCTCTCGTCCTTTACTCCAAAAATTTGAGCAATCCAAACCAGACGAAATGGTAGACCTATCACTAGTTTTTGGGTAATTCTTGTGTGAAGAACACATATCGTGTCGCGCGATCGCGCGCAATGTCACCTACAGCTGTCTAGCGTGGGAAAAAGGCGAGTTTGGATTTCCGAGAAACCCAAAACAGGGCTATGTTGTCATGAAAACTGCACGTGCACAGAGATTCGACACGTCTGTCAATGGATACGTATTCGTACAGTCTCCGACAAAGGGTCTACAGGGAATCTGCCTCCTATCGGAAGCGTCGTATGGTGAAATATTTCCAGTTTCCACCTCGGCCCATGACCCAGAGCAAGCCTGTTGAAGATGATGATCAGACGGATTTGTTCATGTTCAGAACCAACACAAGACTCTCATTTAGACCGTTTCTAACCACCCCTCACAGTCGCTACGAACGGGAAATTAACTGTGAGTTTTAGCTGACAGTATGGTGCTGCGTCATATTATTATTTGCCGCCCGCCCAATCTCTGGCGCCGCGATCACATCTGAGCGCCATACTGATACAGCCCGCTCAAAGCGTTGTCCACGACGTCCAAGACGCAGCCCACTAACATTGAATGTGTATTTTGCGTCTTTGACGTCGTGGACGATGCAAATGCAACGCTGTGCGGGCGGCCAATATGACGGAGCACCTCAATATCAAAGTGCATGCTGTGGGAATGGGAAGGGCTAATTAGACTGTCATTGTCAAAAAGTGCGTAATGCATTTAATTGCTATTTTTGGATATGACAGAGCTGTTGGAAAAGGACTGACGCAATCCCACTTTTTGACAGCCTATTTTTCACAGACAGTTCACGTAATCCTCCCACAGACAACTACGATGCGAAAAAGGGGAGCGGTGGAAGAGGACCCCCACCAACGACTGTGTGCGTTCCCGCAGTGACACAAAGTCCAGTAGTCCAGAATTACAAGGAGTTCAGACCGGGCGCCTACCTCAGCCGAGGTTCCGTGGTTAAATCAGCCAAATATATAACACTTCCATACGGCATGTAACAAATCGAATATATTTACACTTTCAATATATCTTTCAAACACTACTATGAGTCTGTTCATCTTCTATCAATAAATCATCAAAAGATTTCAGTCTCTCGCTTGATGCAGCAAACTCCACATTTTTCTGTTCCCTCCAGTTGCACCACATGGGAGCACTGGGCCGATGTGTCACAACCTTGCTGTATATTGAGTTGTTGTCAACATCTGCGAGTGTGGACAGCTTCTCAATTGTATCCTCCCTGATCATTGCATCGACCGAGAAAAACCTGAGAAGAGAATGGGTGTAATGGGGCAATGTGAATGCGCATTTGATGAATACTACAGTAGTGCAGAACAGAGGACTTCTACTTGTGTATACTGGAAACTGTCTAAAACGTTATCAACAAATACCACCCGTTGGCCGTATCTGTGGAACTGGACAATAGAATACCAACAAGACTTGTTACTCAACAAAACATGACTAACGTTGCTTTCCATATCTTCTCACTTCCTCGTTCTGTCTTGATGTTTAGAGCGTGAGGGAGATCTCTTGATCCCATAGTTGAAATACCCCTGATCACTCCCTGGTCCTTCCATATCACCTCACAGTACTTCCTTAGCAAGGTTTTATAACTCTCCTGTGGAAAGTAAAATGTTAAATAGGAAATCCTCCAGTTCTGGCTATAACAAATCACAATTGGCCCCGGCCATTTTGCTATTGATCCTTTGCTGAAGCCACGGGAGCTAGTCTCTATCAGTGCCCAGTGGTGCTCCATCATATTGGCCACCTACCTACGACTATAAATATAATATAGGACGCATGGTCTGTAAACATTTATTGCATTTTCCCCCGCCAGTCTTGGACGTCGTGGACCGCGTCGTGGGTGGCCAATAAGACGGAGCACCACTGTTTCTCTTATTCTCTCTGTCTATGATCTCTACATCTTTTATATCTCTTAAACCATTCATCTCTAATTAGGGGGCCTGTCACAAAACCTCTCAGAATTTCTTTCAATTCAAATGATCGTTTTAAGCTATATAATCGATTAAATCTAGTTAAAAGATATATACTCTCACAACCAACAAACCATGAGAGAATAGAGATGCTATACCATCTCTAACTTTTCGAATGGTCAATAGCTGTCACGTCACTGCTCTGACAGTCGAATAGTTAGAAATGGACAGCTATTGTACAGCTCACCTTTTGAAGGATTCGAGTGGCAAGAATCACTTCGTACCGTGGCATCCTAAATATGGAAATTAAATTGTGCAGAATCTAAGGAAATTTGAAGTTGCTTGGCATTTGTCAAGGGGGGGGGGGACCAGAAAAATAACTTGACAGCTTAATTACACATGGGGGCAATAGAAGGACGAATCAAAGAATGTGACTATATTAGCTGAGAGTTTCGGGAAAATAATAAGTTAGTGAAGACCAAACAATAAAACAATAAGTTAATACTTGGACTTAAGGAGCCTTTCTCTCTCTCGCTCTCTCTGTCCATGAGTCTCTCTCTCTCACACACTGCCACATTAAAACGTAACAAAACTAAAACAAACCCCTCCCTAAAATATCCTAAAACTATTCGGTTGATCCGTATCATGTAACTGCCTGCTATCCAGCTATCATCTCTATCCATTGTCGCAGGGCATCAGCTAGTGTCAGTGGTAGCTCAGCCGGGTCTCTAAGGACCACATAGTAGGGGAAGGGGAAGGTTTCTAGGTAGTTCTGTATTCGGAGCAGTTTACCAGTCACGGGATCAAACACTGTAAATAATACATCGCCGATATTAATCACACCTCACCTCTAGAAAGGTCAAAGGAAACTTGAATTATGTAGCCACTATTACTCCGAGCCCCTTTACAAATGTAAAGAAGGGTTAGAACACCAAACCACCCCACCTCTGGGAAGGGGGACCTATTTGTGTGGAACTACGAACCTGGAGTTCTAACATTCAGTATGCTATCTTTAGAAGGGTTATCAATGATCAGAAATACCACCAGTATTCCAGCATCCCAGGTCTCTTTCACTGCCTTTTTCACCGCTTCAACTCCCTGTCGAGAGATTAAAGTAAGGGGTGTATAAATAGGGTTCTCAAAACAACTCTACAACAGTCGGACTGGTCGGGCTGTTGTCAATAACTCTAGACGTACCTTAACAAAAAGTCCTCTACCATCGCTCACAATGAACATTATCTGTGAGGTAACCCTCCCTCCCGCACCACTAGTCTCAAGGAAGTGGGACCTCGTTACTGATAACAGGCTGAGAAACAATGCTTTAGGATAAAATATTATATACGAGCTGGGATTACTAGTTTACAAATATTTTCAAACCAGTCTGATGGATACCTGAATTATTCATACTTCATTTGCTTTAAACACAGAGTGTCAGTCGACTCAATACCTGATGATATCGGTGCCCTCATCTGTAAAGTTGAAATGCCGCAGTATCCTAGCCCCACTCGCTGCTGTGAAGGGCTCTGTGAAGGGGACGACAAGAGAGGGTTCACTACCAAACCCACATACCGCCATCCGGCCTATCTCCAACTTGCTCAGTGCACCACATAACACCGCCACCGCTTCAATAGACATCTGTAGGTGAGGGAGGGGGTGAGTTTAGCATGGTATTTAGGGTGGTAAGTGCTTAATCAGATTAGTCACATCTAGGGGCTACAACAAGGTTAACCTGGGTACATGCAGGGGTGTCCATTGATTTAGAGTCATCCAAGGCCACCATAACTTGATAATCCCGTGCTGAGGGCTTCGTTCTTCGCAACCATATTTTATCTTTCTGATATCTGCACAAAGATTATTATCACTCGCTCTATGTAATGACCTACCACGACTCTGTTAAGTGATCACACTAATTCTCACTCTAAACTATAGTCTATAAATACATACCGACTAGCGATGTAGGGAATTATCCGCTTCATGTTAAGTCGTTTTCCAGTTTTAAAGTCTCCACGCAGCTTGGCAGCTTTAGTCGGTTCTAATATAAGTCGCAGCTGCTCGCACAAATCCTGTTAAGTGGCCGAGGAGTTATTAACTTTATAGGGAGGGCTGGGGGCATTATATCTCACAGTGAGATGAGGTATTTATTAGATATAAAGTGTTTTAATTCTACCTGTGTTAGCGGGGTGGTTAATAGTGAGATGAGGTATTTATTAGATATAAAGTGTTTTGATTCTACCTGTGTTAGCGGGGTGGTTAATAGTTCAAACTGGGACCATCTACTGGATGCCTCCCCTTCCGTCATATCACTATTCCGATCTAAACAAAGATTATGAAATATTTAACAGTTGGGCTGTTATTAATTTAAATTAAAATATTCAAGAGAACGAACTTTTTGCAACTAATTTTCGTGTTTAAAATGGCACTGACAGTGTGCTTTCTGATTCGCATAAACGAGCTGCTCCTTACAGAAAACAACTCTACACATTATCCCATTATTGTACCATAAGGCCTAAATACATATATTACCTCTTGAAATGTTGAACTGAACCAGACTATCTCTGAGATGTTCAACCTCCTCCCTCGATGGTAGGACAGCAGGGGAGCTATAGAAACTAGGTCCCCCGACCTCGGTGTCCATGTCTTCCTCCTTCTCTTCTTCTTCCATCTAGAAACATGTTAGGTGTTATACTACTGTAATCAACTCTCCTTTGATAGGGCAGTCTTTTGAGAGAAAATGAAAAAAAAATGAATAATTAGACTGCTATCTAGTATCTAAATTAATCAACATCGCCAGAGCAGTTCTATTGCACAATACGCACGGTATTAAATACCTTCTGGTCAGAAACGTTTTCCTCAGATTTTTCCATCTCAGAAGTTTGTTGTTTCTTTGCTGACTCGTATCTTTCTTCCATTTTCTGTTCCTCTCCCTCGTCCCTTCTTTCTTCTCTCTCATCCTCTCCTGCTACCTCATCATCCTCATCACCCTCATCCTGAATCCCTTGACCTTTGTCTGGGAGAGTACCACATTACACTGCTATTTCTAAAGCTATTGTCTGATGAGAAAGAAAAGTAAAGAAGTAATTAGCTGATTGAGCCCGGGGAGCTGGGGGCATCTTGATACCTTTAGCAGTATCTGTAACTTCTGCGTCGTGTTCCTCTCCCTCTTTAGTGTGCTCAAACACTTTATTCTCTTTCTCCTTTTGCCTCTCTGAATCTGCCGGTCCCTGTCTGGGTAATACCTTGGCTCGTTTAGAGGTAGTAGTATCGGATACCTGTCTGTCTTCCTCCTCCTCAGTTCTATTCCTCTTACCGCTCTGACCATCTTCCTCTTCTTCCATGGATGTGTGAGTGGTGGTGGATGCACCTGGGATTTAATTTGGGGTGGTACTAAAGCTGCGTGTATTTAATTGGATTGGTATGTTCAAGAGAAAGTTAGATATTATATGGAAGGGGGTGTACATTTAGCACACTGTACTGCAGTCATCATGGTTTTCTATATATCTACCAATTCCTAGCACTTTGTGTACCCTGATTGTCGGTGGTTGCCTCCCCTGTGTTCTCATTGTCAGCACCCCCGTCTTGCAGTTCCTCCTGGTCCTGTCCTCCCCGTGCACTACTTCCCTGACCCTCCTCCATAGCTGCTGTCTCTGTATCATGAGCTGTATCTGCCCCCGCACCAACACCCTCATCATCCTCCTCCTGTTGTTCCCCCTGTAAACGAGCTGTTAGCTATCGTTGAGTAACAGGGGTCAACTCAAAAAGTGAAAGGAGGGACAACCAATAGTATGTAGTGAAATTACCCCTCCGCGTTAATATATATACATATAGCTCACAGATGCAATAAAAGGGGTGACTTTGTAACCAAATAACTATACCAAACCAAATGATATAACAACCTCATTGTCTTCACGTGATTCATCCTCGACAGTCGGTTCCTCCTCCTCTCCCTCATCAGACATGTCAGCAGGTTGCTGATCTGTATTACCCTCCTCCTCCCCGTCCAGACCTGGGAGATATAAAGAGAGAGAGAGAGAGAGAGATAGAGAGAGAGAGAGAGAGAGAGAGAGAAGGGGGGAGTTGGTCCACCTGAGGGGGGAGTTGGTCCACCTGAGGGGGGAGTTGGTCCACCTGCCACCACCTCCTATCGGTTCCCCCCGGGCAACAGGGTCACACGGAGTACCTTTTTTCCCCATCCCCTTTTCCCCTTGTTCGTTTTCGAGGTTCGTGTGGCCGTGGCTAAGCGTGGCTGTGTATCAGAAATACGGAAAAAAATCAAAAAATACAAAAACCCAAAAAACATCTTCTTGGCTAGGCGGCCCACAGTGTATCTTCGCCAACTACTACGTTCCTACCCCGCCTTCGCCGGCTCAGGGTTTCCCGTGGAACAGGCACCTTCCAGCCACCTGTGGACCTCCAACGCCCCTTTATCCACTAACCCACTAACCATCCCTGTTTCTGATCTGCTAACCCCTAACTAACCCATTTTTTCCCAATGGTCCGGATCCAGATAGGTTTCTACCTCGGAGATGATACCTTACCCCGATCCAGAGAGGATAGTTTACCCCGCTCCACAGAGGATAGTTTGCCCTGCTCCACAGAGGATAGTTTACCCCGTTCCAGAGAGGATAGTTTAGCCCGCTCCACAGAGGATAGTTTTCCCCGCTTCACAGAGGATAGTTTGCCCTGCTCCACAGAGGATAGTTTACCCCGTTCCAGAGAGGATAGTTTAGCCCGCTCCACAGAGGATAGTTTCCCCCGCTTCACAGAGGATAGTTTTCCCCGCTTCACAGAGGATAGTTTGCCCTGCTCCACAGAGGATAGTTTACCCCGTTCCAGAGAGGATAGTTTAGCCCGCTCCACAGAGGATAGTTTCCCCCGCTTCACAGAGGATAGTTTCCCCCGCTTCACAGAGGATAGTTTGCC
>AVPN01000403.1:19875-31963 GCA_000695325.1 Pleurobrachia bachei | reverse complement strand
TAGTTTGCTTAGGTTCTACGCGCCGCGGCGCTGGAAAGCGCCCTGTTTTACCCGACTGTTCTACTCGACAAAAAATTCTGAAAAAATGCTTAAAATTCCTGAAAAATCGAAATAATACGATTGAAGAAAAGTTTTAGGTATCTTGTGGACCTTTAAGCGGTCTTTGACATTTCCACTTTAAAAATATGTTGAGGGACGAGACAGTCTGATCACTGTTCAGACTGTCTCGTCCATAAACTTTTAATAAACAGCCCACTTACCTAATAAGTTTGAGTTTATTAATTGTTTCGCTAAACATGTTGCACACCTTGCCAAGCTGGCTGACTCTACACCTTATACTCGTTTGATCTGCTGCTACCACGCCTATGGGATAGTGTGATTGTGATACCATTTCTGAACGGCCCGGGATAGAACATATTATAACTACTATTGTACCTTTTATACAATTTTCATCTTACCTTTGGTCACCAGCTCAGCTTGTTTAAGGGTTTTGTGTGTAAGACGCACTGCGTCTCTGCAGCTCAATAACTTGGCGACCAAGTGACATAAATGGCCAGTGAACCCTTTGATCCTATTGAGTTCTGTAGGACCAAGTTGCTCGGAAGGAGTTAGGGTAGCAGCAAGAAGAGTCCTGTATCTGTGTGCTAGCCACGCTAGAGAGGGGTCTGCTGATAGCTCAAACATGTTGTATAGAATTTGTCTCACTGAAAGATATCATGATTAAATTCCTTGACAAGCTTGTTGTTTTGTAGGAGCAGTTTAGCCAGGCAGCTGTCATAATATAGCAAGCCTTTTTGGGACCTCCTTGGCCTGGGTATTCGTGTCGTCAAATCAAATACTAAATTGCTTCCATTAGATCTAGTAAGTTATACGATGAAGACCATCGTCGATTGTTGTTAGATAGCTTGTTTTTACTTCTTTCTCTATCATCGCAGTGAAACTTTCATCAACTACAACGTAAAACTATTTATTGAGCATTATTGATAATGGCCGTACAGCCGAAACGTCTAAATGAGCGTCTTCGATGTCATGTCACACCCACCAACACCATTGGTGTGAACAATGACACCAAACAGATAAACTACCCCACCAGCCTCCACCATCTCATCCAAATGAGAGATTTAGTACAGATTCCACTGCATGTACTATTATATGTGGATCATTATTACTATTCAGTAACTCACCTGAACATGTTTGTTTTGTTGTGAGATAGACCGATATAGGACAAACATTTAAACAATTCCGATAGTGTCTTCCGTTTTTGTAGGTCCAAACTCTTCATCTCCTGAAATTATGCATTGAGCTGGTCATACCACAAATAATTTTGTATTTCAATAGTTTACCTTCAGCCTTGCTTCACGATCCTCTATCTTTTCACAGGCACCAGTTGCCTTCTGGAAGCCTTGTACAGTTTTCTTGATCGTATCACACAGCTCTAAAATGTTGCTCCTGAGCAAGTAGTATTGTGTATTAGACGCAGTTGTAGTAGCTGAATAGTGCCTATTTTAAATTTTCATGTTAGACCATCTTAGAACTAGGAACTGTCTGGCCACGCAGACCCCATCTGATCGCTCTGCCGCTTTAAGAATCAAATCAAGGCACCGCCAGACAGGTTAAGAAAGGTTAGTACCTGTCATCCCCAATAAGTTCTGATTCAAGTTGTCCTAGAGGTGGAAGAGGGATGTCTTTGCATGTAGCAAGTATAGATTTTACTGGACATCTCAGCGTCTCCTCGTACCGTTTAACCTGTCAACATAAGGGCTCATGGCGAGGGGCTATGGGGATGCCCATTGGCCATTGCCCCTGTGTCGAGAACCCACGATTATAAATGCGGTTATAATTTCGAATTATGTATTTTAGGAAACAAATTCAAAATAATGCCCGGTCTAGTTCTAGCTTTGATCACACAAATTTGTTGGTATAATCATAGATCAAGAAACTCTATAGCTGTTCGGCAGTGGAATTCATGTTTCGCCTCTCACTTACAAACTTGATAACTTTGCGGTGAGAATTTTCAGTTGCCTGCTTGACACTGAAATAATTCGTATCTTTCCATCGCACTATCTTGGTATACTCTCGCAGTTCTTTTCTAACTGCCTCACTTTGTCTCTCCAACTCCTAGATATAATAGTAGAGTGGGAAATGAGTCATACTTAATTTGAGCTTTCCAACTAGGTTTCTAGGAATTCAATAACGTCACCTTTTTAACAGTAGGTAGGAGTAGAAGGTAATACTGGTGTAAAGAGAGAAGGAGTTTCTCGAGAGAACTATCGGTCACTAAATGTGAAGAAAACCAGAGGTACTGGAGCCTACTTTCATAGTCACCCAACGTACAATCCTCTAAATGGGTAATTACGTTTTCAGAGTGATTTATCAACCTCTTTAAATGCTTTCTGAAGTCTGAACCGTTCGTCCCAGCGATAGTAGTGATTGGTCTCTTGTTTATGAATTTAGGTTAAGAGTCTTGACAATGCAATAAAATTGTTTCAAACCTGTAGTCAGAACCTGGCAACAATAAACATACCCATGAAAGACATTAGGGGAGAAATCAGATCATGGTAGTTACCGTCCCTTTTAACATCCATTATCAGGTTGCAAATGGTCACCAAGGACTCACTCCTCTCTGTCTTGTAGCTCTCTAGGGTACGGTCCAGCAGGCGTGGCCAAGAGCTGAGTAGTGGGTCAGGGTTAGTGACAATTAATGGATGGCTACTTAATTAAGTACAGTCGGACCCCGATTTACCGGGATGCACGGGGGAAAGGGTTTTGCCCGGTAAATCGGGGTGCCCGGTATATCGGGGAGAAAAACCGTTGTTTTCCCATATCGGGGGAATTTTATACTCCTGGTAAATCGGGGTTCCGGTAAATCGGGGCCCGGTAAATCGGGGTTCGACTGTACAGTACGATAGTTAAAAATACGATGACCACTTTATGTAAAAAGGGGAATAATTTCTCTTCAAGAAATGTTCTCGAGTCTCAGCTGTCCTCGTGATAAATTATAATGTGTCACGTGACTTGATTTCAGGCAGATGTCAAGATATGGTACTGCATCTTTATGGGGGGGGGGCATCTTTATTATTACTTAACGTCATGATAAGATTGCTCAGACATATATTAATGGATGGGGTATTCAGAAAAGCAGGGCCCTCTCTCTTTGTTCCTTACCTAAGTTCGGCGCTCCGCCATTTGATAATAACACTTGTCAACTTGGCCACCAAATCCCCACAAGAGACTTCCTTGCATGCTATACTTTCCCATAACTACAAAAAAAATAGTTAGTTATACTATTTATCTCTTGTCGGGTTTAATATATAACTGTCACTTCTTTTTAACTAAATTCGCTATTTATAGTGGGGGGGGGTTCAATACCTGAGTTTTTCTGCCGCTTTAAGAATCAAATCAAGGCACCGCCAGACAGGTTAAGAAAGGTTAGTACCTGTCATCCCCAGTAAGTTCTGATTCAAGTTGTCCTAGAGGTGGAAGAGGGATGTCTTTGCATGTAGCAAGTATAGATTTTACTGGACATCTCAGCGTCTCCTCGTACCGTTTAACCTGTCAACATAAGGGCTCATGGCGAGGGGCTATGGGGATGCCCATTGGCCATTGCCCCTGTGTCGAGAACCCACGATTATAAATGCGGTTATAATTTCGAATTATGTATTTTAGGAAACAAATTCAAAATAATGCCCGGTCTAGTTCTAGCTTTGATCACACAAATTTGTTGCTATAATCATAGATCTCACTTACAAACTTGATAACTTTGCGGTGAGAATTTTCAGTTGCCTGCTTGACACTGAAATAATTCGTATCTTTCCATCGCACTATCTTGGTATACTCTCGCAGTTCTTTTCTAACTGCCTCACTTTGTCTCTCCAACTCCTAGATATAATAGTAGAGTGGGAAATGAGTCATACTTAATTTGAGCTTTCCAACTAGGTTTCTAGGAATTCAATAACGTCACCTTTTTAACAGTAGGTAGGAGTAGAAGGTAATACTGGTGTAAAGAGAGAAGGAGTTTCTCGAGAGAACTATCGGTCACTAAATGTGAAGAAAACCAGAGGTACTGGAGCCTACTTTCATAGTCACCCAACGTACAATCCTCTAAATGGGAAATTAAGTTTTCAGAGTGATTTATCAACCTCTTAAAATGCTTTCTGAAGTCTGAACTTATTCTGAATTTAGGTTAAGAGTCTTGACAATGCAATAAACTTGTTTCAAACCTGTAGTCAGAACCTGGCAACAATAAACATACCCATGAAAGACATTAGGGGAGAAATCAGATCATGGTAGTTACCGTCCCTTTTAACATCCATTATCAGGTTGCAAATGGTCACCAAGGACTCACTCCTCTCTGTCTTGTAGCTCTCTAGAGTACGGTCCAGCAGGCGTGGCCAAGAGCTGAGTAGTGGGCCAGGGTTAGTGACAATTAATGGAGGGCTACTTAATTAAGTACAGTACGATAGTTAAAAATACGATGACCACTTTATGTAAAAAGGGGAATAATTTCTCTTCAAGAAATGTTCTCGAGTCTCAGCTGTCCTCGTGATAAATTATAATGTGTCACGTGACTTGATTTCAGGCAGATGTCAAGATATGGTACTGCATCTTTATGGGGGGGGGGGCATCTTTATTATTACTTAACGTCATGATAAGATTGCTCAGACATATATTAATGGATGGGGTATTCAGAAAAGCAGGGCCCTCTCTCTTTGTTCCTTACCTAAGTTCGGCGCTCCGCCATTTGATAATAACACTTGTCAACTTGGCCACTAAATCCCCACAAGAGACTTCCTTGCATGCTATACTTTCCCATAACTACAAAAAATAAAAAATAGTTAGTTATACTATTTATCTCTTGTCGGGTTTAATATATAACTGTCACTTCTTTTTAACTAAATTCGCTATTTATAGTGGGGGGGGGTTCAATACCTGAGTTTTACTGAGAAGTATTTCAATCCCTTGAAGAAACTTAATAATGGGATTACAGAGAGAGAAGTTCTTGATCCTTCCAGTAACTTCTTTAATGATTCGCCCACCGCCACTATTAAACTGCTTCTTCTTTACGATCGAAATGCTCAATGACTCTGAGCAATATTTTAACTGATAACACATTGTATTATGAGAGATCCACACCAACATATAAGTATGTAGTTGTCTAGATTTAGGACTCATTTTGGAGACATATTCTGGAGGTATCGCAGATAAAACACCTGTATTAGTGCTGGATGTTCAGGCCACTTCTCCAGTAGCTCATCAACTCTCGTGGCCCAGTTGTTAAGAAGGGGCTGCAGCTGGAGTACCTCGGTGGGGTAACTACCCTTATAGATATCGAGGTGCTCCTCATTACATGTAGTTGTATAGTTATTCAGTTTAGATAGGGAGGTGAGCAGCCTTATACCATCTATACAGAGAGGGTTTAATTGTTATGTCCTTATAACCAGCTCGCGGAGAGAGATTTATAATAAAACTTAGGCGTCGCGGTAGGGTAATTTGAGTTTGTTAAATTTAACAACCTAAATGCGAATAACAACTTAAATGCTCTCTTTCTAGTTACGTAGATTGAGAGTATGTTAGATTTATCTCCCCCCCCTCTCTATCTTTCTCTATCTATACTAACTTGCCCCCACCCCCTCACCGTTGTTGTCCCTCTCTCTCTCCCTCTCTCTATCTCTCTCTCTCTCTCTCTCAATCTCTCTCTCTCTCCTTATAGGAGATTCCTAGCTATGGTATGAAAATAATACTGTCCCTTTCTTTCTCTCTCTTCCCATCTCTCTCTTCCCATCTCCCTCTTTTCTCTCTCTCTCTGTCTCTCTCTCCTTATAGGTATCGCATCTCGAAGAAGTCAGTGAGATACACCGTGCTATTCAACTCACTACTCAAGATAGGGTAGGGGAGGACAGGGAACCCTTGAGATCGCTCTCAGAGGGACTGATAGAAGAGAGGCAGGCTGCAGAAATAGCAGGGAAAAAGGCTACACCTCGCCCTGACAATGTGAGTTGCAAAAACAAAATCTTATTTTCATTAAAAACATAAAAATTAGATCATGTATAAGTAGACACACTATTATATTTTCAGCCCTCATATGGCTCTTTACGCCAAATGTTACGACAATTTGACGGCACAGTTATCAAGGGAGCAATGAAGGCTGTGGGTAATAAGGGCAGGGCAATGAACTGGTTACGTTCAGTCGAGAGTTTCCTAACGGACCTCTTTACCCGTTATATCCCCGCCTACAGGGACCTGGTCACTCCTCTCACGGTATGTGTTAACAGATTAACACTTGAATTACGGGGGTTGTTTACTAATCTCCCTCCTTCAGGTATCCCTGAGGTGGTTGGTTGGTCGAGTGAAAAGCTCTATATCCATACCGTGTCCCCCAAGTCTACCCTCTATAGATGACATAGAGGCGTTTGTAACAAACAACATCTATCAGAACTTGGTAGGTGTGGTACTCAACCATTATTCCAAGTCTTCATTCAGGGGCCTATACGTTACTTTATACGTACATATTAAAAGTCGAGCAGGGAACGGTGGATATCGCAGCATGAGATTTAGTCCCGATTTAGTCAAATCACATTTTTTTAATTAATATATCTTCAGAGTGCTGAGGGTGATAACTACAAGGGCAAGGAGACTGTTAAACTAATGAAGATACTGTTGAAATTAACAGATTTCAAGATTTCAACTCATGTGCCAGGAGTTAGGTTAGTTTATAGGTAGACACTGCCCAATATCAAAAAGCAAAGTAGCAATCAAAACTGTCAAATGAAGGTATATTTTATCCTAATCAAGCTGTCCAATAAACCTCCACCCCCTCAGGTGTGTTGAATTATCTCCTCTGTTGAGGATGCTGCACAGCATGTGTACACTGAACAGAGACGCCACAGAGAGAAAGAACCGAGCCAGGGATTCAATCTACAAAGACACTGAGCAGATGAAGGTAATTCAGCTCCCCCCTAATTCAGTAGATTAAAGTGAGAGGAAACAGCACCGAATTTGATGAAACTTGGCCCAACTTGGTCAGAATAGTGTTTGGTGTCTAATTAGAAGTAAAAAATTTTTTTAGTGCTCAAATCCTAACGTTCCTGAAACCCATAAAAGCCGTAAAACCTAAAAAACCTAAAATTCCTTACTTTAGGATTTTAGCACTAAACATTTTTTTACTTCTAATTAGACACCAAACACTATTCTGACCAAGTTGGGCCAAGTTTCATCAAATTCGGTGCTGTTTTCTCTCACTTTAATCTACTGAATTAGGGGGGGGGAGCTGAATTACCTTCATCTGCTCAGTGTCTTTGTAGATTGAATCCCTGGCTCGGTTCTTTCTCTCTGTGGCGTCTCTGTTCAGTGTACACATGCTGTGCAGCATCCTTAACAGAGGAGATAATTCAACACACCTGAGGGGGTGGAGGTTTATTCAACAGCTTGATTAGGATAAAATATACCTTCATTTGACAGTTTTGATTGCTACTTTGCTTTTTGATATTGGGCAGTGTCTACCTATCAACTAACCTAACTCCTGGCACATGAGTTGACACCTTGAACTCTGTTAATTTCAACAGTATCTTCATAAGTTTAACAGTCTCCTTCCCCTTGTAGTTATCACCCTCAGCACTCTGAATGTATGTTAATTAAAAAAATGTGATTTGACTAAATCGGGACTAAATCTCATGCTGCGATATCCACCGTTCCCTGCTCGACTTTTAATATGTACGTATAAAGTAACGTATAGGCCCCTGAATGAAGACTTGGAATAATGGTTGAGTACCACACCTACCAAGTTCTGATAGATGTTGTTTGTTACAAACGCCTCTATGTCATCTATAGAGGGTAGACTTGGGGGACACGGTATGGATATAGAGCTTTTCACTCGACCAACCAACCACCTCAGGGATACCTGAAGGAGGGAGATTAGTAAACAACCCCCGTAATTCAAGTGTTAATCTGTTAACACATACCGTGAGAGGAGTGACCAGGTCCCTGTAGGCGGGGATATAACGGGTAAAGAGGTCCGTTAGGAAACTCTCGACTGAACGTAACCAGTTCATTGCCCTGCCCTTATTACCCACAGCCTTCATTGCTCCCTTGATAACTCACGGCAGTTTAACAGCATTGTAAACCGCATTTCTCGGTATACTCCCGACAAAATATAATAGTGTGTCTAATTATACATGATCTAATTGTTATGTTTTTAATGAAAATAAGATTTTGTTTTTGCAACTCACATTGTCAGGGCGAGGTGTAGCCTTTTTCCCTGCTATTTCTGCAGCCTGCCTCTCTTCTATCAGTCCCTCTGAGAGGGATCTCAAGGGTTCCCTGTCCTCCCCTACCCTATCTTGAGTAGTGAGTTGAATAGCACGGTGTATCTCACTGAGAAGAAGCTCTACGCTATGGATATTCCTCTCTCTCTGTCTCTCTCTCTCTCAGAGACAGGGAGAGAGAGAAAAGAGGGAGATGGGAAGAGAGATGGGAAGAGAGAGAAAGAAAGGGACAGTATTATTTTCATACCATAGCTAGGGATCTCTGATGAAGGGTTGCGTGGTAGGATGCTGGGTCTACGGCGCTTAAAGAACATGCCTGTCCAACGAAGTTAACCAATTCCTCCACTCCTAACTTTGAAAGTAGCCTAAAAATAGTGTAAATAATATCTAACGGGGTGCAATGAATATTGTATTAAATATATTGAATATTCATCACAATATCCATCAGGGCGTAAACATCTTACCTCTCTTCTGATAGCCACCGTATCGGATACTCCCCACTCTCAATTGATCTAGGGATAATAGAAAAGATAAAACATGTGACCTCTTAGAGAGATCTTCGCTTGCCGAAACAATCTTTCCATGGAACTAACGATACAAAAGCAGTGAGTATCGAACTGCTTTTAAGTTTTAAATCTTGTTATCACTTATTCGATGATTTTACCAAATTTTCGATGATATAAGAGCTTTAATCTTTATACCTGATAGTCGGGGATCCATACAAAAGGGCTGATATAAGAGATGAGGATACTACGGATCGCTCTGTCCATAACCAAGAATCGTAAGAACTCAAACTTGGTTCAGTCACCACATCCACCATTTCACTACTCTGTGAATTTGAATTCAATTTGCTGTTATTACAATTTGACAATTTAATACAATGGTGGACGTGGACACGAGGCAGTAATAATTCAGACTGCCCGCATAATGCGTTGCCTATGACGCGGTGTGCCACGCGTAACGCCTAAAATTTTTATTGTGCGTCTTAGACGTCGTAGACAATGCTATTGATCGGGCGGCCAATATGATGGAGCACTGCTGTATAATGTTTATATTTTCGTTGCTTCTTGATTATGATCAACTAAACGACCTACCTGTATTACAAGTCTTATAGAGTGGAGTGTGAGCCCTGCGGCAACATCACCCATGTAGCCAGGGTCTCTCTCACAAGCTTTTATTGCACTGGTAATAAACACGGGCAACTCCCTCAATTGTGAGATCCTTCTTGACATATCTTGATTGCATCTGATTTTGAAAGAAATGGTATTAACTCAATTTTAGGTTTGACATTGGTTCAACCCAATAATAAACTCACATTTGACCTGTCACTAAAGCTTCAGCAAGGCGAAGAGCAACTGTGCGAATCTGCAAATTAATAAGGGAGAGGTTTCTTTCGTCATTATTTCCCTCTACTGTTCCACCAAAGTAGGCTGCTAGTTTATTGGGATCCGTCATGTCAAGGACGCAACATTCGTCCTCTGTACTGATCTGCAGAACACATTGGCAATTCAATCCTAGATATATGGGCGGGTGTGTCTGTTTTTAGCCTAAATTGTTTCTAATGGGCTGAATCAGTACCATTTTTTTCTTTCTTGTCCTACTATATTTAGCTTATTTTGTCTCTCCGCGTGAGGCAGCGTGCTCACTGCTCAATATGAGTGCTTGGCAAGGATAACACCCAATCTGAGCATCTTAAAGACCCCCGTCCCCCCCTTCTCTTTTGTTCAGACTCAGAAGATCTCGTGATATAATTGTCTTGACCGGGAGGCTCTAAATATGTTGCGTGACACCCATTATAAAACAGCATTATATTTCTTTACAGAGATCTATTGTTCGTACCGTAAATTAACATATAAACAATTTTCGAAGAAAAAAGTTGTTAAGATCTTAAAGTATTTTAAAAAACAACATATCTGTTCCTCAAGACTCTAGGTAGGCCCCGACCGCCTCTACCTCAATCTAAACCTCAAAACTCTTCTGTTTGGAGAGGGTTTGTAATTTATGAATTTCTCAATTCTCGAAATCAAGATTGCAACTACATTTTCTTTTAACCTTAGAAGTTGGATTTCACACGGGGTATGAAAAAATCATTTAACCCGGCATTTAGGGGTAATCTACTATTACAATACCTTGTCGGAGAAATGGCAGTATTCCATGGTGCGGGGGAAAGATTCTAAAAGTTAGGTTACCAGGAATAGCGTTTTGAGAGGGACTATACTATCATCTCCCCTGGTGTTAAAATATGGCATTGTATAGAAGGACAAAGTTATAATATGATATACCGAGGGTCCCACTCCCAGTTCTATAGAACGGCAGGGAAATAACTCTAGTAACATACAGTGAACTGGCCACTCAGTGTCTTTTAGAGAGACATCTCTATCATCTTTATCATGTCTCTTCATTATGTCCCTTAGAGAGAAACATACCGATCTACGTACCAATAGAGAGGTAAACAGTTCTTTTATAAAGCATGAGCAGCTACTTTTTTAATTTCCTCTATTAACGTACATGGATCTCGTCGTATAGGTGTAGCACTGCCCTGTCTGTTATGTGCTCCCTCAGGTCCCACCAGAGTGTGTGAGATCCACTGATAAACCTAATTAGGAAACATTTTAATTTTTATTACCCCCATCCCGTGATGTCCACGATATTACCATTACTAATACAGCTGGGGCTCTAGATGAGGGGGGGGGGTTTCCAACTTAACATCCCCAAGTTTACTTACATCTTTAGTGTAAGACATGTCCTATCGAATGATGTAACATCTTGCCATTCTTTATCTCGGATAGACAAACCAACGTCACTTGATATTCCATTCCAATCATACAATGCCACATATACTTCGTTAAATAATCTGAGGAAAGAGAATAATGATCGGTCGATTGTTTATTAGCCGCATAACAATGAATAAAGTTTGTTTTCCTCCTTCCGGCTGTACGAATGAACAAGGCGTAGATTTTATTGCAGAAAACGTAGTACGCTATACATTTCAGTGCACTGCACCATCATCAGGCTAAAAATATACGGAATACACATGTTAGAAAAACTGTACACATACCAATTGTAAAATAAAATTACTGGAAAAATTCTAAAGCTAAGTTAAATTAGTGAAATAGAAAAAGAAATACACGCGGGACTTGGCAAAATTAAAAAGCAAATAGTAAAGACTGGGAAATAAACGGGGTTTAAATACACAAGAAATAAGATCAGATAGTGAAATAAGATAGGAATCACGCGACTGCTCATGCTCGAAAGATACCTGGCTAAAAATACTCAATGACCAGTATGGCCGTTAGAAAATACTAAAACGGATAATATTAAGAAATAAGGAATCTAGATAAATCAGTCAACTCTTCTTTTAAATTAATAGCAGGTTTCTCTCTGTTAATGTAATATGCTTCTATAATCTTTCTATATAAGATACGTGACTCTGTAGTAATAATCTCAAACATCAAATCAGGTACTGTCTTATTATGAAACTGTTTATAGTGCACTGCAAATGCCATCTCTGAGTAAGATTTCTACGTAGGAGAGGTGGCATACCGAAGATGTTCTCCAAAGCGGTCTTTAGCTGTTCTCCCCGTTTCACCGATGTAGATCTCTTTACAGATGTTACAGGTAATCCGGTATACTGGAGCAGTCACCTGGCAGTTCCTCTCCCCCTCCAGCCGTGGACATATTTTACATGATCTCCCTCCACAGTAACCTGCTCCATTGTCAAGGGGGCGTGAGCTACAGAAGATGTTACGTAGCTTGGTACCTGGAGTAAATACTGTTTTGATTGGAAGAGAGCGGCTAGAGATAAACTTCTGGATTGATAATGAAAA
>AVPN01000402.1:22436-52787 GCA_000695325.1 Pleurobrachia bachei | reverse complement strand
TGGTTATCAGCCAATCAGGGACCAGTATTTCCTGATTCGGTCGGTTCATGGTTGCTTTGGTAAAATAGTGACTATTGGATGACCGAATGAAATATAAGATAATTACCTCTGCAGTGGTTTTTGTCCATTTCAGCAGTTCAGTTAGGACACGAGACAGGTCATTCCATTCCACGTATGGTTTAGCAGCCTGGGGACCAACCCACACGCCCCTTCTGATCCGATCAAATTGTCTCTCAATGTCCACCATCTTATACCATTCTAGATAAAGATGATAAATTGATTAGGATTATAGCGGATTATACATCGTACGAGCAAAAACTACCTAAATGAAATTAGTTCACCGGAAAGGTGAGTTCGCCGGAAAGGTGAAAACAGAGTGAAGCTATTAGGATTAGAGGAGGTATCGTTGGCTTTACCATTGTCAAGCGAGGATTGGGTGACCTACGTACGAGCAAAAGAAAAAAACGAAGCACCACTATCTCTGACTCAGGCGGAGGGTGATTGTGGATTATCGCTTTTGAGACAACTTTGTTTGAGCCCTTCTCCGTGATCATTCTGCCGCCACACTTTGTCGCTGGGTCCTTGTAAAGATGACATCGCCAGTATTGTCGGCTTTTTCTCGATTGATCGGACACATATCGATGATCTTGATAAATGGCATTCGTTTTTCCGTATTTCATCAAAGAAATTATCTCCGCATTGTTTTCTTCTTCTTCAAGAGCAGCCGGTGATTTCAGAGCATCATTGGCTGCTGTAGACACTATCTGGGGTGATTTGAGGGGTTCCACCATCAATGGAATTAGACATCCCCGCAAAAAAACTACATTACACAAGTCATCTCTTCCTTGATGGATAAGGCTAGAGACACCACTTTTCAAACCGAAAAGAAAAATTAAAAAAATAAGAGAAAAAAAAGGACAGAAAAAGTTTAAAACTGAGATCGCGATCGAGAATCCGCGCCGCGTGATTAGTGCTGCGCGCTTCACGGCGACGTACTCTCCCGAATTCTGCGGCGACTCCGAATACCCCACGGTCATCATAAACAAGGAAAATTAAACGACAGTTTAACAAATTATAATGAATTAGCAATTCTGAAGCGTGATAATAACCAAGTTTGACACAACTGTCTCTGTCCATTTGGCCCTGGAGATGCTAGCCCCCGTTTCCAGAATTGAGACAAGGAGCCCCGCGCGCCTTGAAACTGCTGACACAGTGGGTGTACAGGACGGCGCGTTCCAGTCAGTCTGGTACTGTCACTTGCTGGGTTGTTCTGGCGCGGCCTCCCTGAAGTTGGTATGAACAATTGGCGGGCTCTCCTTGTTGTTCATATGTCAGGCCGTACTCGATACGTCAAGAGTAGTGGTAACTCCTGAAGGAAGAGGGGGGGTGTTAATATTGTCACTTAACATGCACTGCTATTTAGCAGGTAACAAACGGCCCTACAGAACTAATTATTGATTATGCCCGATTTTGGAATGAAGTTTCTGCTAGCTAGTTGATATACGGACTACGGAGGTGCTGTTATTTTCTAACTTTTAACCCTTATTTACGGAGAGAGAGGTCGAAGTAATATAAGGCAAGGGGGTGATATCAATATGTTCTACCTTTGTTCTCCATCGAGTCATTTTAACAAACTCCAAAGTGTGATCTTTACCCAATATCTCATCGTTACAAAGAATATCAAGCTGAAATATTAGTTTAATTAGTAGCTTAATTAGCAATTAATTGATTCAAAATTTTCAACAATTTCACTTTGATTTTGGTGGCGATGCGGCGGGGGAGGGGGGACAATGATAAACACATTATGTAAATCTCTTGTTATGTTCTTGTTACTTTCGTAACCCTCGCTCCGCTCATAAAAACAGGGTCGCACAATCTGACAATTATGTTCTAACCCCCGCTCGAAACATAGTCTAACTCATACCTCAATTGTTTCTCCTACATTCAGTTTGGCCTGGACAAACTTCTTAATTACTCGAATGGGACAGCGAGCGGGACAACCCAGAATCGGTTTCTCCAGTTCCTTTAACTCGAAATCTGCCGCTGCGTTCGACTGGGAGAGGGAGGGAGTTGTGAAGTGAATTTGGGTTAGGGAATGAAGTCACCCCTTTTATTGCAATAATAACAGAGGGGTAATACCATTACCAAGGGTTAGGGAAGGAGTGAAACAGAACCAGCTCCCGCGACCAGAACTGATCCACAAGGATTGATCAATCTAACCCTTCTTTACATTTGTGATTCGAGGGCGGGGCGTGCGAAACACAGTCTAGCTAGACAACGTTCAACATGGGCACTAACCTCTTTTCCATTTGTTGGCACAGTTTTGGATGTGTGGATGTCTACTTGTACTGGGACAATGTAATCACTGTAGTTGTGGGAGGGTGGTAGGGGTGACCTGTCGAGGAGGAGGTAATTGAATTAATAGTAATTTAATAAGGAGGGAAATTATACTGTGTGATAAGGTCTAAGGAGGGAGAGTGTGACAGAGAGAGGGAGGAACAGAGGTGTAAGAATATTATTTTGGC
The DNA here is from genome assembly GCA_000695325.1 of Pleurobrachia bachei. Lineage (NCBI taxonomy): Eukaryota > Metazoa > Ctenophora > Tentaculata > Cydippida > Pleurobrachiidae > Pleurobrachia > Pleurobrachia bachei. Next base: position 50,262 of record AVPN01000402.1, on the reverse strand, counting down.
GAGGTTCGCCCCACCACTTTTTATCTCAAAATAACCCATGAATGTGCCTGCCTAATATCTTACATTCACTCAATTACACTCAATTAGACGTGCTGAGTCATATCGTTGCTTCGCCCCCCCCTTCCTACACCCCTGTGAAGAAAAAGTGTGATATCAGCGGAAAAATGTGAAGCCTTTATTTGAAAAAGGAGTATGTAAAGGAAAGATATAGGGTTATGTGGACTGTGGAAGTGTCTTGTATTGTCCATACTATTATGCACAGGGGCGGTGCAACAGCACAAGAAGTGTCTGATTTATTCGACCTGCAGTTACCATGCTCTATAGCTCGTTAAAATATTGAAATAAGAAACGGTTGGGAGCTCCAATTGTGAAATATAATGAGTGATAGAGAGCGGGAGAATTGGTAGAGTTTCAAACCCCTCATTCCGCTACACGCGAGAGTTCAATATTTAGCTACATGATGTTTAGACGGTAAACTGTAAAAGTTAAACCCCTTTAGACAGCCTACATAAATAATTCAGGGTGCACTCAGCAATCATGAATTGGGCTAATGTGCACTGACCACCCTAGCGCTGACTTACTAACAAATCTCACACTGAATTCTTTTTCGGCATCGGACTACTTCTCAAAAGGCTAAGGTACAAAAATATGAGGGAGTGTTCGAGGGAGGGAGAGAAAGAGAGAAAGAGAGGGGGAAAAGAGAGGGAAAGAGAGAAAGAGGAAGCTTGAAACATTAGAGATGCTGTGCCGCTGTGGGAGATAAGTTGAAAATATTCCAAGAGGGGGAATAAAAGAAAGGGATAGAGAGTGAAATAAAAAGATATAGATCTGTTGAAGTGAGCATTAAATTTGCTTTTGTTCCGACTAGAAATAAGACCTCCCGCAACAATAAATGAATTGTACTTAAATAGTGAATCATAGTGAGCTGCATGTTACCAAGTTTCATGACGTCATCACATTATGACGTCATCACACCTACCTGACAGGTCGGGGTGCACCATTGTTCTCCCCATTACACTGATCTCCAGCTGCAGGATCATCTTCCACAGGTACCTCATCCTCCACCTCTTCTTCTTCTTCCTCCTCCTCTTGCTGTTGCTCACCCTCCGCCTCTCTCCTCTCCTTCTCTACCCGGGCCTGCAGACCTGGAACTACCTGGGAAATGGAGGGGTTGTGAGGGACTATATATAGTAGACTAGATGAGGGAGGCACATGGAGGGAGGGACATGGAGGGAGGGACATGGAGAAAAATGAAGGGAGGGTGTGAGTGCCGGCTATATTGCTTTGCTTTTATAATCCGTTGTGGGCTTTTATAATCCCTTGTAAGCTCAGGCACTCGGAAGAAGAAGAGGGAAACAATATGTAGGGGGTGTGAGGGGATTGTAGACTAAAAATTTACAATATGGGAATTGTAATGGTACTGGTACAGAGTAATTAGTGCGTGTGTGTGTGTGGTGTGGCTTTCAAAGGAAGATGCCGATAGAACTAGCATATTATTAATTATATTGGAGTCATTTATGATTTCGTAAAAGGTCGTGTCACTAAACAACTTTACATAAATACCCCGAATAGCACCCATATATGTGTGCATATAATACGGGGAGAACTAAGCCACTCAAAGAAAGATTAGCAAGGGCAGAAAGAGAGGGGGAGAGGGAGAGAGGGAGAGAGAGAGATGGGGAGGAAAAAGAAAGCCAGAGAGAGAGAGAAAGAAAGAGAGATAGAGCACCCTACTTCCTGTTCAATACACAGCAGCATTATTGTACAAGCCAAAAACGATGGGGTGACACAGAGGGACGAGAGAGCATGGTCAAATATGGAAAAATGTACATTCTCTACCTTGTAATAATAATAATACCAGGCATTCACGTACATTCCAGACAATACAATCATGTTGCAGGGAAGCATACTTTTGTTACACTAGTAAAACACAAGGATTGTTTCTATCCTGTATGATCAATATTGATCCAGCAGGAATTCTCCCAACATAACAAACGTATCTCAGTGATGGGTGGGTCGATTTTAAGCGGCAAAAACGCAAAATGCTCAGAAAGCTAATCTCTACTACCTACAACAAACTTGTCCAATTCTGATTCTGTCCACTCTCACTTTAATATTTAGCTATATGATGTTTAGACGGTAAACTGTAAAAGTTAAAATTCTTTAGACAGCATACATCAATAATTCATAGTGCACTTAGGAATTGGACTAGTGTCCACAGACCACGCTAGCACTGACTTACTAACAAATCTCACACTGAATTCGTTTTCGGTATTGGGCTACTTCTAAGGTGCAAAAATATGCAGCATAAAGGAGAGGGAGATAGTGTTTGAGGGGGGAGAGAGAGAGAAAAAAAGAGACGGGAGAAAGAGAGAATAAGGAAGCTTGAAACATTAGAGATACATCCAAATATGCTGTGGGAGATCAGTTGAAACTATTCTAAGAGGGGGAGAATGAGAGAGAGGGATAGAGAGTGAAATAAAATTGGCTTTTGTTCCAACAATAAGACATCCCGCAACATTAAATGACTTCTAAAATATTGAATCATAGTGAACTGCCAAGTTTCATGACGACACCACACCATGACGTCACTACATTGCATGACGTCACAACACCTTACCTGACAGGTCGGGGTGCACCATTATTCTCCCCATTACACTGATCTCCAGCTGCAGGATCATCTTCCACAGGTACCTCATCCTCCACCTCTTCTTCTTCTTCCTCCTCCTCCTGTTGATCGCCCTCAGCCTCTCTTCTCTCCTTCTCTACCCGGGCCTGCAGTCCTGGAACTACCTGGGGAGTGGAGGGGTGTGTCAGGGAGGGATTTGTAGACTAAAACACACTTTTTAGTATTAGTTGAGGGAGGGGGTGTTTGTATTCTTGAGTTGTGCCGGCGATAAATTGCTTTGCGTTAATCTCTTGTAGGCTCGCCGTTGGCAAGCCCAGGCACTCTGAAGAAGAAGAGGGAAACAATGTGGGAATTGGGATGGTACTGGTACGGAGTAATTAGTGCGTGTGTGTGGTGTTACTTTCAAAGGGAGATGCCGAAAGAACTAGCATATTGGAGTCATTTATGATTTCGTAATAGCCCGTGTCACTAAACAACTTAACATAAATACCCTGAATAGCACCCATATATGTGTGCATAATACAGGGAGAACTAAGCCACTCAAAGAAAGATTAGTAAGGGCAGAGAGAGAGAAAGACGGGGAGAAAAAAGATAGCCAGAAAGAGAAAGAGAGAGAGAGAGAGAGAGATAGAGCACCCTACTTCCTGTTCAATACACAGCAGCATTATTGTACAAGCCAAAAACACGATGGTGACACAGAGGGACGAGAGTCAAATATGGAAAAATGTACATTCCCCACCTTGTAATAATACCAGGCATTCACGAACATTCCAGACAATACAATCATGTTGCAGGGAAGCATACTTTTGTTACACCTATTTCTCTCTCTCTCTCAGTCCATCTTCTTCTTTCTCCCTTCATCCACTTTCACTACTATACCTATCTCTATTCTCCCCTCCCTGTCTCCACATACTTCTCTCTCTGGTTCTCACCTTGTAAACGATAGATTGAAGTGTCCTATCGAATCGGATGTGTTCCCTTGGGTGAGAATGGTGAATCACTTCGTTACACTTCGGACATGTGTTATGTTCATCGAGATGGTTCACTATACACGTCTTGCAAACTGAGGGGAGGGGAGGGGTTATACACGTCTTACAAACTGAGGGGGGGTGGTTAGGGTTACTATACACGTCTTGCAAACTGAAGGGGATATGGATATTACACCTCTTGCAAACTGAGGGGGGAGTAGGGGTTACTAAACGTCTTGGAAACTGAGGGGGGGAGATTACATGGTAAGGGTCACTGTACACGTCATTATATCGCTTCTTGAATTATATTATTGCTGTTGAATTATATTCTTGTCAGGAGATATAACGACTACGAGACAGATAAGTTACTCACATGTGCAGAGACACTCTATGACGGTAGTTGCATCGATAAGATACCCAAAACAAAGACTACATGTGATATTTTCATTGAGATCCTTTAACGAAGGTTTCTTCTCCGGCATCCTAAACATTTGGATAAAATGTATAATGGTGATTGCCTATTGGTATTTGGAAGAGAGGGTTAAAAGATTACAATTATAATTTAACCGTTTGCCATGTCGGTATAACTTCCAGATTTGGGCACAAAACTCAGAAGTTTTAAAAATCGTTTCCAGCGGGCATAGCTCCCTCCCTGATGAGATATATAATTCAAATTTGAATTTTAGGAAGATCTTTTCGAGTTCTTGCAACAAAGAAAGTCTCTATACTATCAGGGGGTGGCGCTATGACCGTGGGAAATTTCTCAAAATCCAAGTGAGGACTGTTTTGATAGATTTTTTCTCGGGCACCATAGCCAATTTTAGCAGGAGCTGTTCCCCAACTCGTGCTAACTCCTTTATCTCAGCTGAGGGGATTGGGAGAGCGACATGATGCCAGATCTTGATTTTTGTTTCCAAAACAGAAAAGTTTCCAAAAAATTTGGAAAAGCGTTTTCATCTCGCGCTCGATATATTTATTCATGCGCGGCTCAATAGGGAAAGTTTATTTGCGCGTCACTATTACGAAGTGTTGACAAAAGTACTCTTCATAGGAGAACTCATTGGCGCGCTCCACTGAGTATCTTAACATGGCTTGAAACACTGTGACACGATATTGTCCCACACCGAGAGTTGGCAATAAGTGCGGGAAACGAAAAACAAAAAACACGGGCGTTTAGCTGTGGATAAGAATTAAGAAAACAGTCCGCTTGTGAAAACATATAATCTAAAATAAAATTAGAGAGAACAAATCGCTCTAAAACAAGTCTGTCTCGCTCTCTGTTCATCAAGCGCCAAATTTGAGTGCTCTCAGTTTCTTTTTTTCTGCCGCTGTCATTCCAGCTGGACTGAGGCTGACCTTGGTATTCCCACTCTCAACCTTATCCTTCAATGTAGTTGAAATGTCCACGAGTTTTGCCGTTTTGGCTGGTTTAGCATCATTATCAGCTGAATCCAAACTAAATCTAGCAGACCTCTTTTTCAGCTTTTCATCATCAACAGAGGGAGCTGTAACTGGTGTTTTAGCAGTACCATTATTAGCTGCTGGTTTCGTAGATTCAGTATTAGTGATTCCAAACCGAGCAGCACGTGCAGCCTTTTTATCCGCTGCAGCAGGTACAGTTTCAGACTTGTCGATATTAGCAGTTTTGTTCTCATCTCCTTCTGCAAACTTTACCGCCCGAGCTTTTTTCTTCTCTTCTATACTCTTCTCGGTGTCAACACCAAATTTAACCGCCCTTTTCTCTTTCTTATCTTCATCGGTGAGCAGGCCGAATTTCTCCTTTCGTTGCTCCTTTCGTTCCTCATCAGTAATACTGTCGTCAGTGGGAGCGGTAGGGGGTGGTGTCGGTGGGGGCAGTGGTAGCTGATAGGAGCTCACTTTCTTCAGCTATATCAACCTGTAATAGGGGGAGGGGGTTAGCCATTAGCAATTAGAGTAAGTGATATACAAAATGAATAAATCTTACATGGTACGGTTGTTTGTTACTAAAGTGGTAACAAGCTAAGTTAACTAAGCTAAGTTTCCCAAGTAATAACTAATAACTTACTGCAGGTTTCGCCTCAGCCTCCCCTTCTCCCTCCCCCGCTACTGGTTCTTCCTTCTCAATGGCCTTGTCTTCTTCGGCAAAGTGCTCCTGGATACGTTCAATCAACAGAGGTTTAGTTCCTGGAAAGAGAGGGGTTATATAAGTGCTCCTGGATACTTTCAATCAGCAGGGGTTTCGTTCCTGGAAAGAGAGGGTTATGTAATCATTGTGCTGAGAAATTGTAGTACTGAGTAGTACTGAGAAGTGAGAGATTCAAGGAAGGGGTGGGTGACGTGTTCCTGGTCCCGGTCTAGGACAAAGTATTCAGAACTGCAGTACATGACACCTAAATGCCTTTCAAAATATGTTGACACTAGGGTTGGGTGTTAGGACCCATGCTTCGTGGTGTTGGTTTTGTTTCAACACCTGTTTCATGTGTGTACGTGTGCGTGTACGTGTGTGTTTACGTGTGTTGTTATGGATGTATTTTTCTGCGCTGCACGTGTATGTGACTGCAAAATCTTGAATGTACTACTCAACTCTCAGATCATACTGACTAACACGTACTGGTGATCTCACTCTCTATCACAACAACAGCTTACCAGATATAGGGAGATCGAGTACAATGTACTGTACAATAGGGGTTGCTATTCTTCAAAATTTTTACATGAATCATTGTACATTGTGTTCATAAAATGATTAACTATGAGTATATGAAGTTTCAGCCAAAACCATTCAGCCGCTAAGGATCGCAAGCGGGTTTTTTAAAATAGTGGAAAATTGTAGAAAATTGTAAAAAATTGATAAAAATTGATAAAAATTGTAAAAAATTGTTAAGAATTGTGGTAACTATACCCCCAACATCTGCAGGACTATCTCTTGCCCTAACACCAAAAATTGGCCTCCAGGGCACCTCAAATAGCCGGGCAGAGTGATTTATAAGCGTAAATTAAAATTTATTAAAAAATATTCCAAATATTTACTAAACTCACCTTGTAGGGTCTTCATTTAGTGTTCAACTACGAGTATATGAAGTTTCAGCCAAAACCATCCAGCCGTCTTGCTGTAGGAACGGTTTTTGTGAATTGTAGAAAATTGTAAAAAATTGTAAAAAATTGTAAAATATTGTGGTAAATAGATGTCACCAGACCGTTAGATGCGATTCGACAGCTACAGGTTTAGCCCTGGTTCTAACAACGGAAATTGGCCCAGAGGACATCCCCATGGACCTGCACAATGATTCATTAGCCCATCTTGAAATTTTTGAAATAGCAACCCCTACAGTGTACAATGTACTGTTCAATATACAACTTACCAGAAATAGGGAGATCGAGTGCCTTTAGGATATCTTTCAGTTCTGATACCTTCATCTTTGAAAGGTTATCAAGATCAACTGTTAACTCTTCTTCCTCTTCTTCACCTACTGGCTGAGAGATGAGAGAGTTGATAGAAGATGGTCATGGGGGACCGCCGACCGGATCATACTCTTGCAGTAATAATATGAGTGTTTGAGATGATTTAACTCTTACATAATGCATACCATTTCTGATTCTGTCTTCTCAGGTTCTGCTTCTTCTGGTGCTACTGCAGCAGGTGTCATTTCCGCAGGTGTTACTTCGGTGTCTGACATGTTTCTGGGGAGGGGCACTGCAAAACAGATGCCTTATTGAGAAATTTTATTTAAAATGGAGCATTTTTTAAATTGTGTGCACTCTCCGCGGGAGTTGGGTCAGGGGAGAGAAAGGAAACTTTGATCAAATCGCAGAAAAACAAAATAAATTAAAAGACTGAAGAATCTATCAAGTATCATAATCACAAAACTGTAATAAATTATATCAAAAACCCGCCACAATCTCACGAAGCAGCAACTTTTGCCTCAGCCTTCGCGGTTTCATCTTCAATCCTTTTCCGTTTTCTCTCAAAGTATGCCTGAAATCCTTTCACCCCCGCCGGTTTCTTCCTCTCTGGTTGTCTACTAACCACCATCTCCGACCATTTGACACCCTCGACCCCATTTTCAACCTTTACACCCTCCCCCAAAACACCCTCACTACTGATAGAGTACAATAGAATACCAGTTGGGGTCAACAAAACGACAGTGTTACCAGATACAGCAGTTGATACAACACCACCAGGGACAGTTACCATGGAAACCTGGTTAGTTAGATTGTTTGCGGAGTGGATTGAGAGGGTGTCTGCGGTACTGAGGAGAAGAAAGGAGGGAGGGAGGTAGGAGATGGACGTGTAGGGGATGGAGGAGGTGGTGGTTGAAGTACAGGTGTCAGATGTTAGATCCCATAACTTTAATGTACAGTCACCTGTGAGGGTAATATAATGGGTTATCTAGGGTACAAAACCTGTCAGATCTAGGCAAAAAGAAACACCCTGTATCTCGCTTTTCATTTTTTTTAAAACAATAAATTCGATATAACCAAGGGTTTCTTATACCAAAGTGATATAAAATCACTTTTAAAACCATACAATTAGAACACCACTTTTGAAAACCAAAGAAACATCACTTACCTCCAATTGAAGCAAGAGTGGTATCTGATGTTTGTACAACTCCATGTACAAACTCGGTGTGGCCCATTAGGTATGATTGTACATTGTAACAGTTCGGGTAGTGTGACACTCTTATCTTCTCATCCCTGGGGGAGTAGGGTGTCAATATGGGACCGGGGACTGAGTAGGACCGGGAAAGGAGGTCAATATCAGCGGGGAGAACCGACAATTATCAGCGTTCTAAGGCATCCTGTAAGAAATAATTCGACAGTTCCTGTTCGTGCCCCCATAAATGGGTATATGATAAGCCTTTCTCTCACCTGTCACAAGTAACAAGATATTTCCCATCTCTAGACATGAGACAGTCCATTACAACACTAACATGCCCAAGTAGGTATTGTCTGTCAGTCAGTTGGAATGTATAGGAGTACGCATCCCCCGCCTTATCACTTACTATAACACGACCATCTGATGGGCTTACTTGGACGGCCGTGGGACGTTTTACTGCCTAGGAAATGAGAGTGTTGTGTGCTGTCCCCTTGTATTATAACCACAAGAAGAGTTCCCCAATACCACCCCTAACAAGTAACGGCCAACACCAACCCCCGTCATATAGACGAGTCACCCTCCTTCTTAGAGACACGTCACACCTTCATTAGCTTCAAATGATACCTACCACGGAAGAAGCAAGTCGTTCCCCACTCCAAGACCAAGTTTCCAGGACTTTGTTGTTGCTACTGGTTACCACACCATCCCTTCCTGACGCTACACCGGAAATGAAAGCAGCCCCCTCACACTCTTTACCCTCTACACTCTCCGGTACCTGTGTGTAGAGAAGAGGTATTATACAGAGTGGTTACAGGGTGGTCACCATGTGTCATTTAGTGTTTAGTGGTTACTTATTTACTCCTTCTTCACCGTGGTTACCATGGTTACCATGGTTGCCACTGTACATGGTATCCAGTTATCAGAAGCATGTTTGTTTGGTTAGCTAACACAATACAATCAACACATACACACCTGACCACAAGTAGCAAAACGTTTCAACTCTCCCCCAGACAGTTTGTAGAGTTCGGTCCCTATGGCGACAAGGAACGCAGGGTCTTCCTGACACGTAGCGTGCACAAGAGCCATGCTCTGGGAAGCAGGGGGAGATATTACTGGCATGGTAACTGGGACTTTTATTTCTCTTGTGGGGGAGTTGTTGTTGGTATAGGGAGGTACTGCTGGGATTTATGTGGGGTTGCTGGGAATGGTCTGAAACATAGAAACACTTCTAATTATTAGAAAAACTAAACGTATTACATAGTAATAATAACACAAGCTAATATCGCACTAATATACATGACTCACTAGAATAGAGATCTTAAACTGAAGCTGATTGATAACACAGTTACAGAAACACGATATAAAAACTAAAATATCTGGGTATTTATAGATTCTTTTTATGGGTATAATAATACCGATACATCATACATCTCCAAGAAACTTAGAGAAACATAATTCTCGTAAGAGTGTTTTACTTTTTTATTTGTATTTTCAATGTTCCACCTCCATCCTCCAACTATCAAGATACATTACAAGATAGAAACACCATTGTTTAACACAGTTCTACAGGTTGTCCCTTGCTCCACGGTGGAGAGCCTCCACCCTGTCTCACCAGTCACCACGCTACGGGGTTTGACCAAAACAAGGTTCTCTCAGAGTTATACTCCATTTTTTTCAACTGTTCACCCCCCAAAGTCGTGCGCGGAATTGTTTTGCGTGTCTATCACATGTTAACGTATAGCGCGCGCCACACAATTTCTAAATTTCATAAAATTTCGGTTTTCGGGTGAACAGTTGAAAAAAATGGACTTTACCAGATCAACATTCTAACAACCACGACCACCGCACCCAACATCACACTACTACTAACACTCCCGGCACCAGATGCTGCCAGGTACCCGACACAGTGCCAACAGTTAAACCGACTATCCGGATCAAACTCCCTCTTCAACTCCTCCAATCTCTCTCTGTTATCTCCCCACAGCTGGTTTTCCCAATCAGGTTCATTAGCCGCGGCGTGATTGAACCCTGCCCCCGAATTAGTGAACACATCACGGAGTTTCTGAGCGGTGTTCTCTGCAAATGTTTCCATTTGCAGGACAGCCTTCCTCATGGCCGGGTGAACTGCTGTTTCGTTGTCGCCCACTGTCATCATGTGCCCTCCCAGTATGTAGTTAAAGGTATAAAACCCGTTCACTGCGATCCATTTTAAAGTTTCCTTGGTGGTAGCGGCTTCGTTTTGGATGTAGTCCAGGGTAATGAGACGACTGGCAATATCAATTGTCGCCTGACCAGTTTCATCAGTCGTCATCTCGTCAGGTCCTCCCCGAGCCTCATAATACGAATCCCCACACCTCTTACCGTAAACTGCCATGTTACCCAGGGCTAGTGCTCCTTTATAAAACTCATCATTGTTCAGTTCTTCCTCCGTGCCTTGGTAGTAAAAAACTCCGGAACTCAGCGTCCAGTATCCGCCCCATTTGGTGCTCAAATTCTCAATAGAATCAACCAGGTAATCAATCCACTTGTAAACAGTTGTCATATCGGGATTTGCCGCAGTAATATCAGTAGCTCTCTCTCTCTCTCTCTCTCTCTCTCTCTCTCTCTCTCTCTATCTCTCTTTCTCTCTTTCTCTCTTTCTCTCTCTCTCTTTTTTGATTGAAATACCTTACAAGTCAAATTTTCACTAAAAATTGGGGCTCCAAGTCCACTCTCGAACTTTTGCCATAGGGATGACTATACTATACATAACTCACTAGAATAGAAATCTTAAACTGAAGCTGACTGACACATTTACAGAAACACAAAATAAAAACTAAAATATCTGGGTATAGATTCTTTTTATGGGTATAATAATACCAATACATCATAGACCTCCAAGAAACTTAGAGAAACATAATTCTCGTAAGAGTGTTTTACTTTTTATTTGTATTTTCAATGTTCCACCTCCATCCTCCAACTATCAAGATACATTACAAGATAGAAACACCATTGTTTAACACAGTTCTACAGGTTGTCCCTTGCTCCACGGTGGAGAGCCTCCACCCTGTCTCACCAGTCACCACGCTACGGGGTTTGACCAAAACAAGGTTCTTTCAGAGTTATACTCCATTTTTTTTCAACTGTTCACCCCCCAAAGTCGTGCGCGGAATGTTTTGGCGCGTCTGTCACATGTTAACGTATAGCGCGCGCCACACAATTTCTAAATTTCATAAAATTTCGGTTTTCGGGTGAACAGTTGAAAAAAATGGACTTTACCAGATCAACATTCTAACAACCACGACCACCGCACCCAACATCACACTACTACTAACACTCCCGGCACCAGATGCTGCCAGGTACCCGACACAGTGCCAACAGTTAAACCGACTATCCGGATCAAACTCCCTCTTCAACTCCTCCAATCTCTCTCTGTTATCTCCCCACAGCTGGTTTTCCCAATCAGGTTCATTAGCCGCGGCGTGATTGAACCCTGCCCCCGAATTAGTGAACACATCACGGAGTTTCTGAGCGGTGTTCTCTGCAAATGTTTCCATTTGCAGGACAGCCTTCCTCATGGCCGGGTGAACTGCTGTTTCGTTGTCGCCCACTGTCATCATGTGCCCTCCCAGTATGTAGTTAAAGGTAAAAAACCCGTTCACTGCGATCCATTTTAGAGTTTCCTTCGTGGTTGCAGCTTCGTTTTGGATGTAGTCCAGAGTGATGAGACGACTAGCAATATCAATAGTCGCCTGGCCAGTTTCATCAGTTGTCATCTCGTCTGGTCCTCCCCGAGCCTCATAATACGAATCCCCACACCTCTTACCGTAAACTGCCATGTTACCCAGGGCGAGTGCTCCTTTATAAAACTCGTCATTGTTCAGTTCTTCCTCCGTACCTTGGTAGTAAAAAACTCCGGAACTCAGGGTCCAGTATCCTCCCCATTTGGTGTCCAAATTCTCAATAGAGTCAACCAGATAATCAATCCACTTGTAAACAGTTGTCATATCGGGATTTGCCGCTGTAATATCAGTAGCATACCATGCTATCTCACAAAACGGAAGTGTCTCATGGAGTTTATAGTGCACGGCTGTGACAACCCCGAATGTGCCACCTCCACCCCCTCTCAGTGCCCAGAATAGATCCTCATTCTCACATTCACTTGCCACAACCTCACTCCCATTAGCGAGAACCACCGTGAAATCCAGGACCTGATCCACGCCCATACCATACATCCGAGCGGAAGCGGACAATCCACCTCCCATCAACCATCCACCTGCTGCACCAACAGTTAACCCACCACCACCAACCACGTGATACTCGGTACCAACCTCGGTATACACCTCCTTCCAATTCTGTCCTCCCCCGACTTTAATTGCGGCATCATAGGTTGTCCCACATTTGGTATAGTTCCCTATCACACCTTCATCAGTATACTTCACAAAGGATCTCATCCAGATCAAAAGAGCACCTGCTCCCATACTAGCCCCTGCGTAGTTGTGCCCTGAACTCTTCACCACAACTTGGATGTCATGCTCATTAGCAAATTTGATCGCTTCAACTATATCATTTGTAGTTTTAGCTTCAACCGAATATGCAGGGATGTTCCAGCTGGCCTTGTCGCTGCACTTATCTTTGGCGCAGTCACTATACTGCATACACCTTCCCTCTCCCTCGTCCTGCAAGGTATATGCAGCAAAGGCCCCTGTGGCAGAACAGCTAGCACTGTAGGTATCAGGATCGCCAATATAGTGGAGTAGGTCAGTGCTGGAGAGTTTAGTTTTTAATTCACCCCATTCGTCAGATGTGGGCCAGCAGGTTGAGTTGCTTGGCATACAGTAGTCGAATTTATCTCTGCCTTGGACCAGCGAGAGGAGAAGAGATAGCCATAATAATAATATCATTGCTAAAGGGAATCCTCCAACTATCAAGATACATTACAAGATAGAAACACCATTGTTTAACAGATATTTCCCATCTCTAGACATGAGACAGTCCATTACAACACTAACATGCCCAAGTAGGTATTGTCTGTCAGTCAGTTGGAATGTATAGGAGTACGCATCCCCCGCCTTATCACTTACTATAACACGACCATCTGATGGGCTTACTTGGACGGCCGTGGGACGTTTTACTGCCTAGGAAATGAGAGTGTTGTGTGCTGTCCCCTTGTATTATAACCACAAGAAGAGTTCCCCAATACCACCCCTAACAAGTAACGGCCAACACCAACCCCCGTCATATAGACGAGTCACCCTCCTTCTTAGAGACACGTCACACCTTCATTAGCTTCAAATGATACCTACCACGGAAGAAGCAAGTCGTTCCCCACTCCAAGACCAAGTTTCCAGGACTTTGTTGTTGCTACTGGTTACCACACCATCCCTTCCTGACGCTACACCGGAAATGAAAGCAGCCCCCTCACACTCTTTACCCTCTACACTCTCCGGTACCTGTGTGTAGAGAAGAGGTATTATACAGAGTGGTTACAGGGTGGTCACCATGTGTCATTTAGTGTTTAGTGGTTACTTATTTACTCCTTCTTCACCGTGGTTACCATGGTTACCATGGTTGCCACTGTACATGGTATCCAGTTATCAGAAGCATGTTTGTTTGGTTAGCTAACACAATACAATCAACACATACACACCTGACCACAAGTAGCAAAACGTTTCAACTCTCCCCCAGACAGTTTGTAGAGTTCGGTCCCTATGGCGACAAGGAACGCAGGGTCTTCCTGACACGTAGCGTGCACAAGAGCCATGCTCTGGGAAGCAGGGGGAGATATTACTGGCATGGTAACTGGGACTTTTATTTCTCTTGTGGGGGAGTTGTTGTTGGTATAGGGAGGTACTGCTGGGATTTATGTGGGGTTGCTGGGAATGGTCTGAAACATAGAAACACTTCTAATTATTAGAAAAACTAAACGTATTACATAGTAATAATAACACAAGCTAATATCGCACTAATATACATGACTCACTAGAATAGAGATCTTAAACTGAAGCTGATTGATAACACAGTTACAGAAACACGATATAAAAACTAAAATATCTGGGTATTTATAGATTCTTTTTATGGGTATAATAATACCGATACATCATACATCTCCAAGAAACTTAGAGAAACATAATTCTCGTAAGAGTGTTTTACTTTTTTATTTGTATTTTCAATGTTCCACCTCCATCCTCCAACTATCAAGATACATTACAAGATAGAAACACCATTGTTTAACACAGTTCTACAGGTTGTCCCTTGCTCCACGGTGGAGAGCCTCCACCCTGTCTCACCAGTCACCACGCTACGGGGTTTGACCAAAACAAGGTTCTCTCAGAGTTATACTCCATTTTTTTTCAACTGTTCACCCCCCAAAGTCGTGCGCGGAATTGTTTTGCGTGTCTATCACATGTTAACGTATAGCGCGCGCCACACAATTTCTAAATTTCATAAAATTTCGGTTTTCGGGTGAACAGTTGAAAAAAATGGACTTTACCAGATCAACATTCTAACAACCACGACCACCGCACCCAACATCACACTACTACTAACACTCCCGGCACCAGATGCTGCCAGGTACCCGACACAGTGCCAACAGTTAAACCGACTATCCGGATCAAACTCCCTCTTCAACTCCTCCAATCTCTCTCTGTTATCTCCCCACAGCTGGTTTTCCCAATCAGGTTCATTAGCCGCGGCGTGATTGAACCCTGCCCCCGAATTAGTGAACACATCACGGAGTTTCTGAGCGGTGTTCTCTGCAAATGTTTCCATTTGCAGGACAGCCTTCCTCATGGCCGGGTGAACTGCTGTTTCGTTGTCGCCCACTGTCATCATGTGCCCTCCCAGTATGTAGTTAAAGGTATAAAACCCGTTCACTGCGATCCATTTTAAAGTTTCCTTGGTGGTAGCGGCTTCGTTTTGGATGTAGTCCAGGGTAATGAGACGACTGGCAATATCAATTGTCGCCTGACCAGTTTCATCAGTCGTCATCTCGTCAGGTCCTCCCCGAGCCTCATAATACGAATCCCCACACCTCTTACCGTAAACTGCCATGTTACCCAGGGCTAGTGCTCCTTTATAAAACTCATCATTGTTCAGTTCTTCCTCCGTGCCTTGGTAGTAAAAAACTCCGGAACTCAGCGTCCAGTATCCGCCCCATTTGGTGCTCAAATTCTCAATAGTTAGTTGGTCCATTAGTTAGGTGAACATTTGTCAACAGTATAGCCCTAAAGCCGCAGTAATATCAGTAGCATACCATGCTATCTCACAAAAGGGAAGGGTCTCATGGAGTTTATAGTGCACGGCTGTGACGACCCCAAATGTGCCACCTCCACCCCCTCTCAGTGCCCAGAATAGATCCTCATTCTCACATTCACTTGCCACAACCTCACTACCATTCGCAAGGACCACCGTGAAATCCAGGACCTGATCCACGCCCATACCATACAACCGAGCGGATGCAGACAATCCACCTCCCATCAACCATCCACCGGCTGCTCCAACAGTTAATCCACCACCTCCAACCACGTGATACTCGGTACCAACCTCGGTATACACCTCCTTCCAATTCCTTCTTCACCGTGGTTACCATGGTTACCATGGTTGCCACTGTACATGGTATCCAGTTATCAGAAGCATGTTTGTTTGGTTAGCTAACACAATACAATCAACACATACACACCTGACCACAAGTAGCAAAACGTTTCAACTCTCCCCCAGACAGTTTGTAGAGTTCGGTCCCTATGGCGACAAGGAACGCAGGGTCTTCCTGACACGTAGCGTGCACAAGAGCCATGCTCTGGGAAGCAGGGGGAGATATTACTGGCATGGTAACTGGGACTTTTATTTCTCTTGTGGGGGAGTTGTTGTTGGTATAGGGAGGTACTGCTGGGATTTATGTGGGGTTGCTGGGAATGGTCTGAAACATAGAAACACTTCTAATTATTAGAAAAACTAAACGTATTACATAGTAATAATAACACAAGCTAATATCGCACTAATATACATGACTCACTAGAATAGAGATCTTAAACTGAAGCTGATTGATAACACAGTTACAGAAACACGATATAAAAACTAAAATATCTGGGTATTTATAGATTCTTTTTATGGGTATAATAATACCGATACATCATACATCTCCAAGAAACTTAGAGAAACATAATTCTCGTAAGAGTGTTTTACTTTTTTATTTGTATTTTCAATGTTCCACCTCCATCCTCCAACTATCAAGATACATTACAAGATAGAAACACCATTGTTTAACACAGTTCTACAGGTTGTCCCTTGCTCCACGGTGGAGAGCCTCCACCCTGTCTCACCAGTCACCACGCTACGGGGTTTGACCAAAACAAGGTTCTCTCAGAGTTATACTCCATTTTTTTTCAACTGTTCACCCCCCAAAGTCGTGCGCGGAATTGTTTTGCGTGTCTATCACATGTTAACGTATAGCGCGCGCCACACAATTTCTAAATTTCATAAAATTTCGGTTTTCGGGTGAACAGTTGAAAAAAATGGACTTTACCAGATCAACATTCTAACAACCACGACCACCGCACCCAACATCACACTACTACTAACACTCCCGGCACCAGATGCTGCCAGGTACCCGACACAGTGCCAACAGTTAAACCGACTATCCGGATCAAACTCCCTCTTCAACTCCTCCAATCTCTCTCTGTTATCTCCCCACAGCTGGTTTTCCCAATCAGGTTCATTAGCCGCGGCGTGATTGAACCCTGCCCCCGAATTAGTGAACACATCACGGAGTTTCTGAGCGGTGTTCTCTGCAAATGTTTCCATTTGCAGGACAGCCTTCCTCATGGCCGGGTGAACTGCTGTTTCGTTGTCGCCCACTGTCATCATGTGCCCTCCCAGTATGTAGTTAAAGGTATAAAACCCGTTCACTGCGATCCATTTTAAAGTTTCCTTGGTGGTAGCGGCTTCGTTTTGGATGTAGTCCAGGGTAATGAGACGACTGGCAATATCAATTGTCGCCTGACCAGTTTCATCAGTCGTCATCTCGTCAGGTCCTCCCCGAGCCTCATAATACGAATCCCCACACCTCTTACCGTAAACTGCCATGTTACCCAGGGCTAGTGCTCCTTTATAAAACTCATCATTGTTCAGTTCTTCCTCCGTGCCTTGGTAGTAAAAAACTCCGGAACTCAGCGTCCAGTATCCGCCCCATTTGGTGCTCAAATTCTCAATAGAATCAACCAGGTAATCAATCCACTTGTAAACAGTTGTCATATCGGGATTTGCCGCTGTAATATCAGTAGCATACCATGCTATCTCACAAAAGGGAAGGGTCTCATGGAGTTTATAGTGCACGGCTGTGACGACCCCAAATGTGCCACCTCCACCCCCTCTCAGTGCCCAGAATAGATCCTCATTCTCACATTCACTTGCCACAACCTCACTACCATTCGCAAGGACCACCGTGAAATCCAGGACCTGATCCACGCCCATACCATACAACCGAGCGGATGCAGACAATCCACCTCCCATCAACCATCCACCTGCTGCACCAACAGTTAACCCACCACCACCAACCACGTGATACTCGGTACCCCCCTCGGTATACACCTCCTTCCAATTCTGTCCTCCCCCGACTTTAATTGCGGCATCATAGGTTGTCCCACATTTGGTATAGTTCCCTATCACACCTTCATCAGTATACTTCACAAAGGATCTCATCCAGATCAAAAGAGCACCTGCTCCCATACTAGCCCCTGCGTAGTTGTGCCCTGAACTCTTCACCACAACTTGGATGTCATGCTCATTAGCAAATTTGATCGCTTCAACTATATCATTTGTAGTTTTAGCTTCAACCGAATATGCAGGGATGTTCCAGCTGGCCTTGTCGCTGCACTTATCTTTGGCGCAGTCACTATACTGCATACACCTTCCCTCTCCCTCGTCCTGCAAGGTATACGCAGCAAATGCTCCAGTAGCAGAACAGCTAGCACTGTAGGTATCAGGATCGCCAATATAGTGGAGTAGGTCAGTGCTGGAGAGTTTAGTTTTTAATTCACCCCATTCGTCAGATGTGGGCCAGCAGGTTGAGTTGCTTGGCATACAGTAGTCGAATTTATCTCTGCCTTGGACCAGCGAGAGGAGAAGAGATAGCCATAATAATAACAACATTGCTAAAGGGAATAGTTTGGGTTAATTAACATTCTGCAGATGTATTTAATTAATAGAGCGTAATTTGAAAGAATGATGAATTTATCAAAATATAGATTTTAAACTAAAACAGCTTTAGAAAAATAAAACATGCACACAAGTTTGTTTTTGTAATCTGGATGTGTCGTCTAAAAAATAAACAGTTCAAAAGGAATCTCGCCAGGAGTAAAGTTGTCTCGCCAGTAGTAAAATAATGGTGTGTTGAGTGATCAGTAGACCTGTTGGCGTCTCGAGTGTGCTCCAATGCACGCCAAAACACCCAATACTCCTGACGAAAAGAGAGATCTTGTAAAATGGAATACTGCTCGTTACAACACATCGGATTGAATCTTATTATGTATTATGAAATTACAAAATACAAATATAAATACAAATAATTGGGTGACAAGTCCCATGTTTACTGAAACAATTGTCGTGCATGCCTTAACATACCAAGGGTCATCCCGATTATGAGAGCAAAACCATCTCCAGAATCGAACGCAGCAACGGGTTGTACACACGCAATTAGGATGATTATCAACACCAGCAACAGAGATTTCATTGTGCTAATAATTGATGGATATTCAAATCAAAAAAAATTTCGGTGTATCTATCAATGGCAAGCTTACTGTATGCATTGGCTCAGATCAGTAATTGATTAGAATAAAAACAGAGACCGCGAGAGTCGAGACGGAAGTTTTCCAGGGGGCCGGAGGGAAATGGGAATCACCAGTTTTTAGGAGCATGAGCAGCGGCAGGAGTTTATGGACCACAGGCCGATTTCCACACATTTTCTAAGCATTTAGAAATGCCCCAACTAGTCCTAGGCATTTGCGTAAGAAAGTGCCCGTTTCAGGAATTTTTAGTAGAAATGCCCCAACCCTTGGAAGCTTGGCCTCTGGCCCCCAAAAAAACGTTTCAAAACTCAAAAGTTCAAAAAAAGTTACAAATTTTCAATTTTGAAAGATTGGGCCGAACGGTACGCTATCCGAACCGCGCGCATTACGAATCGAACGCGCGATTAAGTTTGCAGTGGACTTTGCTGAAAGTAGCGCCTGGCATTTTACGAACCATGAAGTAAATTCCCATCGTGGGAAAATCGCGCCTTCTGGTCGATGAAAAACGAACCGCGCGCGACGTTTATTACAAGAATCAGGAGTAAAAGAACCTCTGAGTCTCTGATCACTGAACGGTCATGACTCATAGTCATGACCTCGATGGGGTTCAGGATTGAATTTGAAGTTTGAACTCAATGCGTTCACTCACACTCTCTCGAGATCAGCTATTTTGAAATTGTTCAATTTGGAAAATCTCGAGTCGTCTATGCCTGATAAAACTCTGACCCACGCGAGGTCACTCCCTCCACATTCACTCATTGCTGTTAATCGGTTCAACTAAATGCAGTCAGGGTGGTGTTATTTGATCGAACTATTACATGCTTTAACTCGCGCTTGACTGGGTGCAACAATTGTTGAGTGCATCTCACATCTGGTGATATATTGAAGGGACTAAATAAAACTGTACTGACAAACACAAATAATATGTAAACATATTGTTAGCTCATTAAGGGTTCATTTGTCAGATTGTGACTTTCCTTCGAGAACTATCATTTCTCTCTCACAAACCGTCTCTCTCACAAACCGTCCCTCTCTCTATGAAAATAGCACCAAGGATAGGGACATGATTCAAACAGGTGGCTAATTTGGGCAACACAATTATTCTAGGTCCAGTCTAACTATATATATTGTTGAGCGTCGAAGTGGTTTGTACCCTTCCTATATCCGGAACTCTTTCGTGTTTCAACTGAACTTGTAGTTGTATGTTTTCAATCATTTTATTATTAGTGCTTCTTGACGTCTTGTAGTCTCCGCAGAGTCCAAAACTGTCCATAATTTCCTTTTTCTTTCTCACGGTCGTTGTAGCACACTTCTGTGACAATATCTCACTTATGTTACACTTATAATATAGCTTTAATGTAACTTTACTACAAGACGTTGTCTCATGTCCTCATGAATTATATATCGAGCGAGAGAGTTAAAGAACCATAATTATCATTATCCTGATACCATTATTCGGCACCATCATATTTTATAATATACCTAATACTAATATTTGTGGGTAGTAGAGTCAAGTATTCTATACAGCTATAGTGCTTCCTGCATTGTAGAGTTTGTCGGCTGGAGTTGTCAGACTAGAAGGGAGAATTAACTTGTCAACAGCCACTACATGAATAAATCCAAATCTGGTGCCCACATGACTATCTCTCTCTCTCTCTCCAACAACTCGTCAAATCGACTCAACCCCCCCAAGCCATGCAGTAAATTATCCCGCGTTTTAAGCTCTTTTTGTGTACCATGGCACGCCTTATTTTGGTACCCCTTCTACCATGTCAATTGTTGTCAATTGTCTACGTCTTGTAACTACTTGGAGATATATCTTGTCAAGATATTGCAGCTGTTCTGATACACTCGTCTCAGTCTGCAGTACCTGCCACAACATGCCATGCGGTTACAGTTATACCTTCTGCAAACTATTCAATGGTATTGGTTTCATAAGTTACACCTGCAGTTACAGCAGACTTCTTTATTTTCTGAATTCTGCTGAACAATTTCCAATTTAAGCAGGAACCGACCGACACAAGTAAACAACCAATCAGAACTCGTTATTAAGGTCACGTGACTGGTTTTCAGCCAATCAGGGATCATGGTATTTCCTGATTCGTTCGGTTTCTGGTTTTAAGTGAAAGTTGTCAGTATCTGTCAAATTGATAAACGTTTTAGTCGTTTTGTTTTTTATTTTGACTGTCATATTTTGGATAAAACCCATTTTACACTTTTATTTGAAAATGCTAATAAAACCAGCTGATATAGAGATTGCTAGTGTAGTAGGAACCGGCGATACTTAATGTCCCCCCCTCGATTCGATTTCGATATAATATCTTTGAACGATCAGCAATTTTCTATTCAATCTCGATTCCACCTTTATGCGATCGAAAACCTTCGATTCGATTCGATTCGATTCGATCTTTCTATTCAATGCAATCCGAGAATACTGCCGGTTACTAGTCGGCATTTAGCCATAACTCTGGTGTCACAACTTTTTCGCTCTGTTTCCTGTGTGTTTGTCTCCCTCTCTCCCTCTCTCTCACTCTCTCTCTCTCTTTTTCTCTCTTACTCTCTCTACTTTATATCCCAGATCTATGGTGACCAGCTGCAGGTATTTAACAACTCTCGCTTTATTAACTGATCTATTCGGTTGAAACTTTCGGGTGCGATGATTTGCAGTGGTATGAGCATTTAGAAATTCCAGTTTATAATTTGATATTTACTCTGGAAAACTGTTTGTAAATAACTACAGAGAAACTAACTTTCAACCTCTTATATACTTTGCTACGTATAGACACAGTAGACTAGTTCATGCAGCCCTGATTTTTGTCTGGCTTGATCACACCACATTCATGCTCTGTCCACTGTCTTCACTCACAGAGACAGCTGGAGTTCTCCCTTGCCTTGGTTGCTATCACAATATCACAATTTATCTGCAGCAGAACATCATACAAACTTTATCAGCTGCACTATCAAGTCTTTTCTTCGAAGGGCTACTAATGCAAGACATATATTGGTGGAAGAATGTCGTATAGAGCTGAGCTGCAAATGAGTTGATTTTGGAGCACGGAGACAGTGTCAAGCGACTCAGCAAATGAGTCAGTTATTGCAAGAGACATACATTTGTGCTCCAATGAAATGGATATAATATGGCTCACTGGGACTTCGAGTTGTTCTGCAGATCTCCCATGCACCCATACTACACCTTTGTTCATGCGATGCGGACGTGATAGGTGTGTCATGACATGTCAGAAGGAGAGAGATGCATGTTATCACGTGGCTGTCATCACAAACACTACCACGTCATGTCAGTACGTTATCAGATGTTATCTATACTTGATCCAGTGCAGCCTGGTACTAAAGGAAATATATTGTATGATGACGCCTTCATCTTGGTGGTGATGTCACTATCTTGGGATGATGCATTGACAACTGCTGCGGGTGGCATGACTCCATCATCATGGATGATACCATATAGACGATTGTATTACAGAAATTACGTAAAAAGATACCGTATATGATTATGTCACCTCCTGTGATGGTATACAGAATGAGCTTTTTGGGATTTTAAATGTCAACAAAAGTGTTACTAAATCTGAAACGCGGATATGAGTAGTTATTACAAGATAGGACATGTCATCATACCGACATAAACAGAGCGTACTATAAAACTGTAGTATAGACAATACAGAGTTCATGTAGGTACCTGATGAACATTTGATTTGTTTAATTGAGATTTGAGAATGAGTGATAGAGAATAGTTCTATCTACCCTTGTCTACCGAAGAGTCCACGATAGCTGATCTGAAAGCTTGGCTTCCCAGGTCTATGAAACCACGTGACGCACAATACCACGTGGGATGAGTTCTCATTTTTAGTCTCTCAACATCTCCCAGGAGCAGTTCTCTCTATCTTCCTCACATTCCCCTTCTATCTATCTATCATCTCTCTCTCTCGACTCTCTCTCCCCTTTCTCTCTCTTTCTCCCTATCACTATCTGCCCTCACACTATCCCTCTACAGCTCTTCTTCGCTGCGAAGCCACATCCAGGTATTGACGCTCTGCACTGCTGACACGATAAGAGACTAAAGTGATGAAGAGAGAGAGAGAGAGAGAGAGAGAGAGAGAGAGTGAGTGAGTGAGAGAGAGACATAGAGGAATAAAGAGAGTGCATATATTCCGGGACGGGAGCGATGACGCTTTGTATTTTGCGGCAGACGACTCTGCACAGCATCATGGAGCTTCTCTCTCTCACTCACCATCACCTATCTTTGCTATATTTCTCTCTTTCTCTCTCTCACTCACACTATCACCTATCTTTGCTATCTTTTGCGTCGACACGCAGCATGCGATTTGTCATCACGCGTGTGTGTCGAAACCTCTGTAAGCTACTGCACTTCAATATAGGATCCATATTTCCATATTTTGGGTCAACTATTTGATAGTCTGCAGTCTGATAGTCTGCAGACCTAGCAGTTCTTGCCGGCTAACTAAAGCCATCTTATTTTCTATCGCATTACATGATTGTAAGATTAAGTCCAACTTCGTAGTCGCATCAAGGATAATTTTGTTGCCAAACATACGAAGCACGTGTCCTTATGACTGCTATGTTATGAGACTCGACTACCTCAGCATAATTATAGGTCTGGAGTCCAGCCTCGGCCACTCCACTTATCACAGATCAGTATTATATGAGGTGCATTTATGGGCAGGTGCGTTATACCCCCTGAATCAACTATTATTATGAATATTAGAATGGGAAACATCGGCTATTTTCCGTTGATAAAGGGAAATCTCCTACTCGAATTGAAACCGATAATTTCTGGGAGCAAAGTTCAGTTTTCCTTTTTGGCTTTCAATCGAGTTCATTTCTTTATGTTCCATCGACATCATTCCCTATAACTGTGAGACACTCCCGTCAGCAAGTCGGATAGCACTGTAATTCTAAAACACTTTGAGAACATTTGGGAGAGAGGGATAGAGACTATGTACTATGTGTTTACTAGAGAGGTGTAATAAACTGTTTGTCGGCCCGCTTTAGACGATTTGAAATAGTACTGTCTAAACTTTAAATTTCATGGCCCAGGTGTTACTGTTATAATTTGTTATTTCTTTAGACTGCTTTGATCTTTTGATGGACTAAAAATACGTTCGCACAGCTTTTTTCTGCGAGTTTTTCCCATCGAGGCTGTTTTAATCTGTGTACTTGTCACTTGATGCGTAGCTTTTCCCACTCATGCGTCATTAACAATTAAGAACTCATTCTCTATCAAGAGCTTATAATTTTGTTCCGCTACAAAACTTTGCCTAGGTATATTGACTAACATTGTCACCCCTTCTAGCGCGGCGATGCCAAGTTCTGATCCGCTGAATGTCTGCTGGGTCACTAACACCTCCGTCTGTGGGGTCGAGGTGGGAGGAGAGAATTGGACTGATACTTCACAGTTCTGCTATCGAGTAAGTACACTTGCCATTTGCCACTTGGCCAATTGGTAAAGAAATTATCTCGCACTCTTGTTTAGCTTTGCGACATTCGTGCGTCGGCAAAATTACCAACCGCATGGCATACGCTGCAGATCACTCGACTCATTGTGCAGAGTGGGGTAGTGCAGCGCCTTCCTTAACGGCCAACAAGAACCCCAGTTCTCGAGAGGTCTGCTAGCCTACATTTGCATCAGTATAAGAGAATATGCATTGAGTCTTGACTTTTGGCCGAATTTTCACTCCTTATGGCCTTATTCCAGACTTGAAAAGAAGTCATATATCAAACCATGTGCAATATAGACAATTTAATGTGACTTGGTTTTATTAGAACTTCCTTGCACTGTTAAACACATGGTTGCAAACTCCAGCCCTGAGGTGTTGCAGCTGTAGTAGGTGTCGAAATATAGCTACATCATGTTGTAACACATATCTGCATTCTCATTCTATTCTGCAAGTTACCCACTCTGTTACTCTGACATCACTTTAACGAGATGAAATGTCAGAAAGTTAAAAGTTCCTCCCCAACTTTTTATTTTTATTACAAATTTGTTTTTATCGACCTTTTGTACAACATGGTATACTACCTATTACTAAAGTTAGCTGAGAAATAGACAATGACCAGATCAAAGATCAATGTTTATTGCTTAGTTAATTTAACAAAATATCATTTGCTATCTTTACTTAGTAAAAGCAACAATCTCACTTCGTGGAAATTGGAATCGTGGAGGTGATCAGTCTGTTGTACGTGCATGTGTACAACTTCTAGTCGGGATTGAGATCAAATGTTTATTTCCTTGGCTTCTCCACTCCCTCTACTTTTATACTAAAACAATTTCCATAGTACCAGAGTCTCCATATATTTGTCACCACAATACTTGTATAGAGAAAGAGAGAAAGGGAAAGAGCGAGGGGGAGATGGATATAGAGATCGCTATAACGATAGTCGATATACTTGAGATTGTGCTGTTGCACCGCCGCCGCTCGCGCCCCCCCCCCCTAAAATAAAAAATAATATATAATATAATGAACAATACAAACTTGAGAGATAGAGGGAGAGAGAGAAAGGGGGAGAGACAGAGAGATCAGAAATAGAGTTGATAGTAAAATACAAACACTTGATAGGGAGATAGGGAATCAAGAATCCACGTAAGAATTATGTGGCATAGACTAAGTCTAATAGTCCATGCATACTCTAGTATTATTAACCCTGATAACGACCAGATACCATCAGAACAATGAATAATGTAAACTTTTCTTTATCATATCTATAGACAATTTATATTCTAAAGGGAACTGCAGTGCTATCTCAAAAATCCTGTTGTACAACGTGTTTTCAGATCACTAACCCAACTCTTTCTCTTTCCCAGGAGAACGTATCACTGGCAGAGACGATAATCTTTGCGACATTTTCCCTCTTCGCACTGGTGATGGGAATTGGAGGAAATCTCATTGTCATTCTAGCTACCCTCAAGTACACGGTGTTCAGTCTGGACAGCATTACTATGGTGTTCGTACGACATTTAGCCATCGCCGATATTTTCTACGTTTGTCTGAGGATATTTCCATCTCTGACCGTTCATTTTGGAAGAGGGTAAGTGGAAACGTGGGAGCCAATCTATAGCAATAATCTTATCATTATGCTTGTTACACACTGATATTTTGAATTTTGATGCTCTTGCCTAAATGATTATTCCCTATTTTAATAACATTCTAAACTTCTAATTCTTTTCCCCCTCCAGGTGGGTGCTAGGACGTGGGATTTGTCAGTTCGTAGCAAACACTGTCATGATCAGCACCCTGGCATCAATGAACTTCATCCTAACCATCTCCGTCCACCGGCTCCTTCGTTGTATGTTCCCTCTCCGGTTTTCCCTTTCTGTTCGGAACAAGGCCACCATCCTGGCTCTTATCCTGTGGGCATACTCTTGCCTGGGTACAGTCGTGTCTCTAAGCTTGAACATTGATGTATACTTTAAACCTGGTATCTCGGCGTGCGATATCGAATATTCTGGGAACTCCAGAACTGATGTCAAGACGGCTGCTCTTATTGGTGTAGTCATGCAAATGCTGATTCCATTCATATCAATTATCTTGATCAACATAGCAATGTATATAATCGCGAAGAAGAGATTCAAGGATCTATCAACTAACCAGGCCCTCATGACGGTGTCAAGCGTGTCAGGTCTCTTTGTGGCGTCTTGGTTGCCCAGTATTCTGATCATCTTGATGAGCGTTTCGAAAGCAGTCAGCCCGGGAACCTTCCTCCTTTTGGACAAAATCCAGATCCACTTTTATTACCTGAGCATCTTTGGTAACCCCCTGCTCTACTCTTTTGTCCACAAGGGCTTTGGAAGGTTTGCTCGATCTAAATTCTCCGTGTTCCTGCGTAACTGCCAGAATAGCGTTGAAGCTCAGTGGAACAACTCCCTTTCACGGGACTCCGACCACCCACAGCAGGATTTCAGCGCAGAAGCAAAGAGAGAGAATATGAAGAAAAGTAAGAAGAAGAAGGGCCCGTCTTCGATTGAGATGGCGGATCAAAAGCCGTCTGTCAGCGGTGAGGGGGGTACTGCTCCTGCCCCGCCTAAGATAGAGGAAGATAAAGACTGTTACATCTATCAGGGTGAAAGTGCTCACTCTAAAGACTCGGGATTATGCTCTGCCATGAACTAATAATTATCATGACATCATGTTTTATACATGATAATTAATCATTTTTCCTTTGTGTAATACTGGTGTAACATTATACATAATCACAATGTACCCATTATTAATTGATAAACTTATTATACTGTTATTATTCTGTTTTTCAAGAAAAACGTGTTTTGCTTTGCATTTTTGAAGCTTTGTAATTTATGCATTAATATACCACTCACTAGTGAAGTCTCAAGAGTCAAGTCTCAAGAAAGCAGTAAAGAACGGCGCAGAAGCCCTACACACGGCCCAAATTCCCACCCAAAATGGCCGGGCGCGATTATAATCTGGGTGCCTCGCAGCGACTTTACAGGTGCGCGCTACCAAAAGAGTCTACTTAGACCGACTTTTTTCAAACGGCTATAGCCACGCAACCACATGGCCAATTCGAGTAAACTAAACGGCATCTGATAGAGAATCGATAACCCTAACCGAACCCCTCAAACCAAACCCTAACGGATAGCCCTAACCCGTCGCGCGCGCCAAAACTACGAATTGTTAGCAATGAAAGGCACCCAGATTTTAACGTTTTCCACAACTTTATAAGGAACCATAATAAAGTTCAAGAGCCTCCAAGAGCACCCAAGAGCGGACCAGATCAAAGAGCGCACCAGATCAAAGAGAGATCCCCATCCAGAAGAGACCACGCGCATGGGACACCACGCGCAGAAGAGACCAGCGCGGCGTTGTATTTGCGCGCCCGATTAAAAATTCTATTATTTTTT
>AVPN01000402.1:0-12661 GCA_000695325.1 Pleurobrachia bachei | reverse complement strand
TCTCTCTCTCTCTCTCTCTCTCTCTCTCTCTCTCTCTCTCTCTCTATTAATCTCTCCTTCCCACAGGTCTCCACCGGCGGTAGTTGAAGAGGAAGATGGAATGCAGCAAGCAGTTGTGTCAGGTAAATATGTCCTAGAAGTAGCATCTGGGATGATGTGGGAAGAAGGTGCTTGTCATGTGTTCTCTCGCCCTCTATCAGAGCATTGTCTTAACCCTATTCTCATAGGGTCAGAGCATTGGCCTATACAGCTCGCCCTGGTCCCTTGATACTTCCCAGAGGGGTTAGGTGCAACCTTAGATAGGATATCGTTAATTGGAATTTACCCTCACTCTCTCTAATTAACTGAAACCATGCACTGCATGCAATTCCAAGAATACAAGACGCCATGGTTCTAGGATATTATATCGCTTACTGGAGAAGCCATCTTTTATTAACTGATTAGCGTATTATCCTAGTTGGCAGTGCCGCGGATGGGTATTGGGTAACTAACAGGGCTTCTAAATCACAGCTGTTTAGGGTCGGTTAGGAATGGATTCTCTCATAAACACGGCTAGTTGTACAATCGGAGGGATGGGTTGAAAATATACTTATATGTTGAAAAATGGTGAAGGGAAAATACACAGCCGGAGTTTCTATGTTTAGAAATTCTTGAAACGGTAGAGATTTGTTGAGTTAAAGGGGTGAACCCCTTACTCAACAAGTAGAGATGATTCTGAGTAACAATTGTAGCGAGATTTGAGACTGATGCTGCACTCTAAGCGTGTGATATATCTCTTCTAACCACAACTACTTTGTGATGCACTCCAATATACGGCTACTTATGTATCTAGATAGCGAATAGTTACCTTCATCATTCGCTTAAAAATTGCATGCTGTATGCTCATTTTACGTTACCGTAGTCACTGTGGCCACTCACTCAGGTGAAGTTATTTGAGAGAGAGATAGAGAGAGAGAGAGAGTCTCTCTCTCTCTCTCTCTCTAAGAGAGAGAGAAAGAAGAGAGTTGACCATGTTTTGTTATTACTATCTAATCCTTGAGAGCAGCAGCCGGTCAGTTGACCTGCACAAACCGGTTTTAGCTTCATCTGTTTTTCCCACACTTCAGTTTCACTAGAATCCCTGGCACGTTCATCTTCTATTGTCCTGTATCTCTCCTATTCTATCTGATCTCTTTCTCTCTCTTTCTCTCTCTCTCTCTCTCTCTCTCTCTCTCTCTCTCTCTCTCTCTCTCTCTCTCTCTCTCTCTCTCTCTCTCTCTCCCGGCCCATCTCTCAGAGCGTGTTTTTGTCTCGTAGAGGCCCGGACAATCATCAAGCGCCACTCTTTCTCGGGCCACTCTCATCAAGCAAAGCAATAGAGCATGATCTATCTCACTCTCTCTGTACTTTCTCTTCGCTCTATCACTAACGCTCCGAGGGCGAACTGCTTTGCTTGTTTTTTTGAAAGGTGTTTAAAATTTGAGTGCAAGTTATCCTTTACTTTTCCTACGTCAAAGTAGAGAGAGGGAGGCAAAGGGGGTGCCGAAAAATACTTTAGAATGCTCAAGTAGCAGTTTCATACATTCTATAGTGAAATTAAAACAAGCCGGTTATATTCTATAGTCGTTCTATCCATTCTGAATTGTGTTCTAACCATTCTTTGCCTTCGTGTGTGTTCCTTGGATACACTACTGGTACTGCCACCTGTATTAGTTACCTTGGTGCTATTTACAAGCTTTCATTATGCAAATATTCAGATGTAGGCTGCATGTTAATGGCCCATATATGCATTAGTTCGAATTGATGTTAGTTAATTGTGAATCTAGGGGGCTTATAAAATACAGTCGATGACTTTCAAAGGCCATTTCTCTGTGCCCTCCTCTCCCGCTTTCTCTGTTAAACACCTCCCATCCCATTCTGTCTCTCCCTCCGGCGTTTCATTTCATGTGTCTATTGCGTTTGTAACGTTTAGACGCTAGAAGTGACGTTCAGTGACTCTTTGGCGCCCTTTCGTTAGCTCATATTGGAAGTGAGAATGGCATCTAGACGAAGGGGAGAGAGAGAGATACATACGAATAGGTGCACAACTGGGTATGTGGTCTCACTCATTCAGCTCTCTCTTGCCTAATTAAGCCTAAGATCACGTGACTTGGAGTGAGACCACATACTTCTCCGGCTCCGAAAAAAAACGGTTTTTTCAAAGTTTTTTGAGGTTGCACCCTAGACGGTTGCCCTAAGAGTCCCAACCAACCCGGGAATCGATAAAATGGACAATTTTGAGCACCTCATTTGACGGTTTTTTTCGATTTTTGATCCCAATTTTGAGTGACAGTCTGTCATAGAGCTCTACCCTACCAAAACTAGAGAAATCTGAAAAACGAAGTTGTTTACGGTTTTGATCACTGCGAACTTTAAAATCAACCGTTT
Source organism: Pleurobrachia bachei (assembly GCA_000695325.1). NCBI lineage: Eukaryota > Metazoa > Ctenophora > Tentaculata > Cydippida > Pleurobrachiidae > Pleurobrachia > Pleurobrachia bachei. Next base: position 10,255 of record AVPN01000402.1, on the reverse strand, counting down.
TCCACCGCCTTTTTACTGAGCTCTAGGTGAAGGCCTTCTGAATCCCACAGTGAAAAAAATTTGGAAAAATTCCGTTATTTGCTCTCTCAGCACGCTTTTTTGTATAACCCACTCAAATTTGCTAGTCTTTTGTGCGCAGCACACAGCAAAGTATGCGGTCTCACTGACAGCCCCTGTATAGTGAAATTAAAACAAGCCGGTTATATTCTATAGTCGTTCTATCCATTCTGAATTGTGTTCTAACCATTCTTTGCCTTCGTGTGTGTTCCTTGGATACACTACTGGTACTGCCACCTGTATTAGTTACCTTGGTGCTATTTACAAGCTTTCATTATGCAAATATTCAGATGTAGGCTGCATGTTAATGGCCCATATATGCATTAGTTCGAATTGATGTTAGTTAATTGTGAATCTAGGGGGCTTATAAAATACAGTCGATGACTTTCAAAGGCCATTTCTCTGTGCCCTCCTCTCCCGCTTTCTCTGTTAAACACCTCCCATCCCATTCTGTCTCTCCCTCCGGCGTTTCATTTCATGTGTCTATTGCGTTTGTAACGTTTAGACGCTAGAAGTGACGTTCAGTGACTCTTTGGCGCCCTTTCGTTAGCTCATATTGGGGAGAGAATACGGTAAATACTTCATGGTGGAATACTTCATACTTCAGGAACTTTCTCACATCTGTTCGTCACCACGTGAAGCTAGAACTTTCATATTACATCTCTCTCCCAAGGTTTTCTAACACATGTCTATTTACCTTACGGCACGCTCTCTTTCATTCGTTCATTCCTGAAACTCATTCCCACCCTCTAGTAATGTGTCTCTCTTCTCTTTTTTCAGCTGTCCACAATTTAGTCTCCATCTGTTTTTCTTCTTTAACCTTCTTTTATAAACTTTTATTTTTTAATGACTTCATCGTACCCTTGTATCTCATTTTATTTCTCTTTCTAATTCTTCTTGATCCTAACTAATCTCTTCAATCTCTTCCTACCCATCTTTCTCTCTCACTCCGGCCCCTCTCGCTGTCCGCCTCTCTCATCCCTCTCTCACTCTCCGCCCCTCTCTCTCTCCATGATTTGTTGCCGTGAAGATGCGTCAACTCGATGTGTAGCCTATGTTGACCTTGCTCCCTCATCTTATGCATGTTTGTTTGCATTAACCCTTGACAGATACATCATGCGTTGGAGGAGCAATGCTGTGAGAAAAATGGGGCAGGGAGAGAGAGATGAGAGTGATAGATGGGTAGTGAAGAGAGAGCGAAGGGGGGGGGGGCAAGATAAGTAAGAAAAAACAAAGAATATAATATTATGATAGACGAATAGTGATGATTTTAGTGTCACTCAGTACTTGATCTGTCAGCATATTTGGTCTCGATCACAGATCACCATCATATTATTACTAAATAATTCTTCTGTATATAATGCTACTCAACCTACTAAAATTCTCTTATTCACTTCTCTCTGAACTCTGATCTAACATTTTTTTACTAGCCACTAAAATAACTCTTTTATTAGTGCCCCTACTATTATCAAATCACTGTAAGTTGTGTCTGCCACTTAGTTACAACTACCCTCTTTTTGCACCTCTTTTGTTGTTCCATAAAAGGCTAAACGCGTTGCAAGCGGGACACCTCACTCACCCACTTTTCTGTCTAACCTCGTTTCATTTCTTTGTAGTCAAGTTATATAATAGCTTCTCCTTCTTCTGGAAGAATCATTCTACTGGAACATAGAAGTCGGGTATAGAGAAACCCTAGATGATCATTGACGCACATAACACATTTGCTAAACTTAGTACAGCTGTTTTGTATCCTAGCAACCCCCTAACAACAGGGTTGCTAAGCAACCCTTTAGGAAACCTTAGTAACGCCTTAGTAAACCCCTAGGCCCTACCACCCCTAGTAACGCCCTAGTAACCCCCTAGTTATGTATAACCCCGCAAGTGTCGTGGAAGTAGAAGGGGCCGGTCTTGAATTGCTTGTATTGTGTCCTGTTTTTAAAAGCTAGGCTCTGAGCAAGGCCGGTCATGACTCAACTGAGTCTGATACAGAGAGAAAGAGAGATGGGAGAGAGTGAGTGAGGGAGAAAGAGAGAGGGAGAGAGAGAGAGAGGCAGGAGACACAAAAGAGTTTTCTGTTTGACGAATCCCTACTAACGTAGCTCTATAACACTCTTTACTACTACACATTGCTTGATCACATTTCTCCTACTCTTTCTAGGTCAAGAACTACAGCACGCCCTCCTTTCTTTGGTTTAGTCAAACAGTCTGACTTCTTGTCCTTCTCGCTTAACCACTGTGTGCTCCCTTCTGAGTTCTGTGTTCACGGCTCCCTACTCCCTAGTCCCTAGTCTATGACAGTTTCCGGATTGTAAAAGAAGGGTTAACCTTCTACTCTCCTAACCTCGTTTTCTATTGCTAGATGTGTACGATCTACGGACGATTAAACGTGCGGTCAAGGATCTGATTCACCTACCGAAGGAAGTTTTCGCAACTAAACTCGCCTGGCTTTACCCCCCACTTGCACTTGGTCGTTTTCACAAGTGGTTACTGTATAAACTGAGAAGATTTGATTCCTGCGAGGCGGATCTTCCCACAGACTCACTCGATTTTCTGTTCGACGCTTTTTCCCAGGTTCGAATTGAATCCTGTTTAAACATTTTATCTGACCTTACGGTGTACGATATAAGTAATACTGATAAATATACTATTTTCAACAGTTTCATAGTATTCTGTTTAGCTTTGTTGAGTTACTCAACAAGTTTAACTAACACTGACAGTGATGTGCTGTGAATTATTCATCTCACCCCCCCCTCATCTCCCCCCCCCCCCCATCTGCAGAGTCTCTACCTAGCTCGATCTATCTGACACCCCCTTCCTAATCCACAGAGCCTCTACCTGGCCCGATCTATATACGACCTAGTCCATCTCATTAGAAAACTAATGGCAGCAGAGAGAATTGACCAGCCCGCCATCACCCATAGCCCTGAGCTGATGAGCTCCTTTCTTAATGAACTGAAGGAAATTAGGGCCCAACTTGCTACATCCCGTCAACTGAACAGTGGAGCTTGCCATCAGGTGAGTGTCAGCTAGTTTTACTTAAATACTTATGAGTGGTTTTTCGCGGAAACTGGAAAGCACAACCCTTGTCTAACAAACTTTTGATCCTTTTGAATAATTAAATCCTTCTCAGGAGGAGCTGATATCCCTACGCAAAAAGGTCCGTCTGTATGAAGCCCAAATAGCTGCTTTGAACGCAGCCACCACAAGCACCGCCGACTTTGGAACTCTTGTAAAGGCGGGTCTGCGAAGGCTGATCTACCCTGGTAGGAAACAATGCCATGAAGTGGTGGTGGAGGTGGGTAAGGGTGGGGTAGATGCCCATATTACGGACCACCCAATTCCAAGGAGGAAGAGCTCTGCTAGCAGTAGTACCTGCAGTGTGGAGAGTATCAAGTTGAAACGAAAGGGTGCTATGATTGTTGCGGATGAAGAAGATAGAAGGATAGAACAAGAAGATAGAGGAATAGAAGAGGAAGATATAATGATAGAGGAAGATAGAGTGATAGAAGAAGATAGAGAGATAGAAGAAGAAGATAGAGTGATAGAAGAAGAAGATAGAGGTGTTTTCTATCAAGATGAAGATGAAATGGATTATACAGAGATGAAATTAAGATCGTCAGCCCATGATCTCGAGATGTCGGACTATGTTGAGAGTGATCAGTTACCGACTACATCTCTCCTTCCTGCTACCCGTGTAAGTCTTTGAGCTTACACTTTAGACTCTGGGAGGGTGAGTGAGAGAGAGAGTGAGTGAGAGATAGAGTGAGAGATGGAGAGAGAGAGACATACACATAAACAGCGAGAGCGAGACATATGGTTAGAGAGGGGGAGGGGTGTTTCTCAGAAGATAAATTGCAGTGTAACTTTTCCCTCATGCGGTGTTGTAAATCTTGCACTCATTTCTTACTATCCTGTATTTCCCAGTTCTCCGGCCCTCCATCGCCTGACGACGCCCTGACAAAAACCAGTTCCACTGAACTCCAGAAGGAACCTGCCTACACGATGTTGCTAGTTGAGAAAGAGGGGGAGAAGGAGGGTGATAATTCAGCAGCTCCCCCAACTCCTAGTAAAAGCTGCAGTTCTCTTCAACCTATTCATGGTATGTTTTATTTCTGTGAGGGTTTGGCAGAGCAATGGTGTGCGTGTTTCTTGACTGTAACTCATTTCTCATTATTTTCAACTCATTATATTATTTCTGCCCGCTCTATCAGTATATCTCTCATTTCTCTCAGTATCAACGCCAGTTATAGGAGGAATGGTACGAGCTGTCGAGGTTCCAATCTATGCTAAGGTTGAACGAGTTTTCAGTCCACCGCCTTCCACCAGAATCAGGCCACTTTCCTTTGGGGAATCAAGCAATTGCATTTACACTAGTAATAACGAGGTACAGTTGAATTGTTTTTGTTATTTTTACACTGGCAATTTGAAATTGGAATTGGGGTGAATATGATCATTTATGATATTATATTCGACAGGCCAATTATGGCCATGAATTCAGTAACACATCTTGTATCCCCTCTAAAATTTCAGCTGTACCGCCACGATGTCTGCAATACGACGACGAGAAAGAATTGTCTGACGAGCAACGGTAGCAGTTTAGAGCACAGTTCACTCTTGGAATCTTCTGAGAGACCTAGTTCTTTTGGAACCAGTACGAACACGAGGTAACAGCTGATTATCTGGGTTATTTGTATTCATTTGAGGCAATTGAGGAGCATTTCGTAGATTGTTCTAAAATCTAACTACTCTGTTAGTTAGCTCTCTAACCACTTCCCATTTCAGAACATCGAATCTGAGCAGTGAATTATCGATTAGCCCGGAACGTCCTGACACCTGTGATCCCTTCTCGCCGCCCCCAAAACCTCCTCGAAAAGCCCGAACTGGCCAGAGAAGTGATACATCTTGTAGCCAGTTATCTGACACTAGCACCCAGGATTCTCGGGGAGTATTCTCTCCCGAACTCCACTCCAGTCCCTCTCATTTCTCCCTGCCTAGTACCAGCTCTGGAGCTGCTGCGAGGTTGGAGGAGACGTCTCTCTGTAACAACTCAAGTGTGATAGAGGATAGTATTGATCAGGAGGTAGGGGAGGAATTCTTCCTGCGGGGAAAGAAGAAGAAGCAGAGCTCTTTTAAACGGATCCTGAGTTTTGGGATCGGCAAGAAAAAGCGAAGTCCATCGGAGTGTTCCGTTTCGACAGATGGAGGACAGAAAAAGTACGAATTCAAGCACTCCCGACACTTTACAGTGAGCCAGGAGCGTGATCTCTCCTCGACGTCTCTCTCCGGCCTCGTATCCCCCTCCAGTCAGAGGACCCTTCCCCTCTCTCCCTCCTCCATCTCCGTGCCCCTGATTGATATAGCTCTGCTGAATGAGTTAGCGGGTACTGATGTCATTCCTGAGGAGAGTGATGAGGAACATAGGAAGATGGAGACACTCCAGGAGGAAATCAGGATGAACGAGGCACCATCCAACTCCCCGCCCTCCTCAGACGAGGTACCATCCAGCTCCCCGCCCTCCTCAGCCCGTCCCTTGTCCGATCCCTCAATCCATTCCTTCTCGGATCCCTCATCTTCTCCAACCCATCCCTTGCCCGACCACGATCTCTCATCTTCTCCAACCCATCCCTTGTCCGACCACGATCCCTCATCTTCTCCAACACATCCCTTGTCCGATCAAGATCTTACATCTGGGACATCTTCCCCTGCCGCTGAGAAGCGATCCAATCGGAACAGTGCCAGTAGTAGTGGTTGTAGTAGCAGCAAGTCACCACCGGGGGATCTCGACAACAAGGAGGTGTTGGACAATGTTTTTGCAATCTTAGATTTGGACAAAGAAAACAATGAATTTTTGAATCCGTGTGAGATATCCCTGGATGGTAAATCATCAATTGATAGACGAGCCATAATTACAGATGAACTCAGTAGAAAGGTTGAGAAAGAACTGGAAATAGAGGAAGAAATGGACTACCGAATTCGAGAGGTGACATTGTCCCCTCCTCCTATCACAGCTGTACCTCGGTCCAAGAGCCCGACCTTTTCCGAGATTGACATAATGTTATGTAATATTTCTGCAGATTTGGACATGCTTGAAATTTAGAGGACATGTATATTGTCCCAGTTTGTGTGACATCGTGACTGTGAGAACTTTGTGTGTGTTCGTGTGTTTTGAAAATAATTTTTCCAGAAAAAGAAGTTTTTTGTTTTTTTTGAAGTTATAAGTTGCACAGTTTTATTTATAACAACGTTTAATAAATTCCGCTCTTTTTCTTTTCCCAATTGTAACACTGTTACTTCATAGATCAGTTATTCGAGTCCCAATTATTCCTACTTATCCCTACATCCCCAATCAATAGCCCCTCACGTCTGAGCAGTCATGATCATCTGCGGTGCCGTTACCAACTCCCATGCCATTTACCAAAATCCCATCTACCCCAATGTTACAACTCCAAGAATACCCTACATTGATTGTCTTTGTCACCAACCGTGCCATTTCAGATTATTTCCAGTGTGTCACGCGTGACAAATCATCAGGTGTGTCACGCACTAACGCGTGAGGGATCACGCACTCACACGGCGGTGCTGTAGGTATTCTGTTTGACAGCCATCTTTTCCTTCGCTTCCTTCACGGTGGCAACCTTGTGCGTCTACAAAAGAGAGGATGATCGTTAGAGGTATGAAATCCTTTGTTTCACGTCTTCCCCAAACATTTATTGTATGAGACAAGACGCCACTCTCTTTAGCTCTCTGAATGAAAATCAGAGAGCTAGAGAGAGAGAGAAGTTCTGATCTCCATTTTCTACCCTAACTCCCAATTCTCACCCCTCAATCACCCAGCGGCCAGTACCCCAACACCCACCCAACATGACCCCTCACTCACCCCTCCCTTTATCTCCCTATCGACATCCCGGCCCTGTTATACCCCAAAACTCCACTCCAACCCCTTCTGCCTTCACCCCACCCCACAGTGGTCATTTTGGCCATTTCAGGGGGAAATTTCAAAAAAATCGATTTCTTTCATTTTCTGTGTACTGATCGGAATTTGTCCATATTTCACAGATCAAAAAACCGCTTGAAGTTTAACCTCTTAATCTAGAAATGGTGCACATTTTTTGTAGGGGTATTTAATAATAGGGATTAAACAGTCAAAATTGAGCCCTTTATAATGTCAAACCTACTTTTTTATACATTGCTAACCCTAAAAGACAATAGTGATTCAGAATCTATAAAAAAACTGAATTCAATTTCAAAGAAAAAGGCCGCTTCCAAATTGGAATTATGAAGAATTCCCAGTCGCGCGACGAAAAAATGAGGTATTTTTGACCCATATAATAGCAAAATCAACTATTAGGGACAAAGAGGGACAAAAAGTTACTGCTTACAGTTTGTTAGGCATATCAAGCTGAGCATTTTGGCATATGAAACATCTTGAGATGTTTTGAGCTAAACTCGTCAGTGCGATTTAAAGGACGAAATTTAAGCGATTTTTCGCTTTTTTCGGCTTTTATGTGTATTTTGCTATTTCCTAAAAAGGGTGTTTTCTTTGGTTATTTGCCTTTTCTCCTACTAAATCATTGCTCTCTAGCAATATTTGAGATAACCTATACATATAACTTCAAAAATTTAGTAAAATTCATTATTTTCTGCTAAAAATTCGAATTTTCAAAAATTACCCCATGCAAGCTAAAATGCCCGATCTAAAAAGGCATATAAATCAAAAACGGTTGGATTTAGGCCATATGTTGCTTCATAAGTCCTATATAAACATGCACATTCCGGTCAATTTGCATCAAAAATTGGATCTCTAAGTGGTTCCTGAACCAAGTTACGTTTTTTAATTAATTAAGTCATTAATTAGCTAATTAAGTCAAAAATTGGCGTCCGATTTCTTTGGAAACAGTAAATTTAGTTATAAATCGATGCTTGCTTTAATTTAAGGTGGTTTATAACTCTGTATCTCTTACCAGTTTGAGATTTAGTAGTTAATTAATTAGATAATTAGCTAATTATCAGCTAATTTTTTGACTTAGAGTTTCGAAACCTATTTTAATCGAATTTTAGTGCCCAAATAGGGTCGGGAACAGTCATTTTAGGTTTATTACTACCAAAACGCCGAAATGTCCTCCTGAAATGGCTAAAATGACCACTGTGCACCCCATGCCAAATCCCTCGCTCTCACCTGTAACTGTGCTACGGGCGTGCTACTTACCCCCTCCAATCATACATCCACCCCAACTCGCCTCTCTAACGTCCTCTCAATCCCCCCGTACCCCAACTCCCCTTCTACATCGACAACTCCCTCACCCTTCTATCCACAATCCCCCATGCGAATTGCTCTTCTTTCTCACCTGTAGCTGGTAATCCTCGTGTTCCTTATACCGTTTCTGCAGGACCACATTGAGGAACACCGCCATGACCTGAATGAACATGAAGACGAGAGCCATGAATCCAGCGAGTAGGAGCCAGAACTGCAGCAGGTCATTCGTCTTCTCCCAGCACGCCTGGGTAAGTGAGGGAGATTATGGGCGAGCTGTTATTTTAGGAGATTGGAGTGCACAAGGACTTTTGATTGTTTGTTGAGTATGGGATGGCTCAGCTCTGTTACTTTAAAAGTTGGGTTAGTTCTAGATTTGGGTATAATTTATGTGGTTTAGTTCTAGACAGTAGATGAGGAAAAAATAGGTAAGTTCTTTCTGTCTGGCAGCGCCGGCCCGATCTGAATTCTGAACGCACTGTGAGATTTGACAATTAAATTTAAAGCGAGGTAAGGTATGGCGCCGCCAGACGGTTAGAAAATGAGTGCTAGATTAGATGACTCACATCTGTTCTGATGGTCGCTGGTGGGTTGTTAGGATCGTGGTAGGTAGAAAACAGATTCTTTCCACACCCCTCCTTGTACTCCTTGCAGCATGTATCGGGTAGACTCTGAGAGAAGGAACTATTATTGGTGTGAATGAATATTGAATTGGTACATGGTGTGAATTAGTGATGAAATTGAAAGTGGCACCTGGGGTTATTATGGGGTGACCATGAGGTTATTATTGGGTAACGAAGGGGTTGCCATGGTTATCTCCCCAGCTGCCCTGTGATTACCTGTGCAAAATAGCTGTTGACATCAAGGTTGTTTGAATACCAGTTTGATGCATTTGTCGATAAGAATTCCTCCCATCCGTACTGCCCACAGCAGTCCACTTTCTTGTGTATGTAATCCATAGCATCGGTGTATTTCTGGTTGATACCAGACTTACCTGAAAACCACACAGTTATTGGAAGTTGTTGTTTCTGCAAGGAATTAACTGTTCACCAAAACGAAATGCCGAGAGAAGGACACTTTGGCCTAAATCGACTCGTTACACATGAAATGGGCATCATAATTACCGTAGAACTCGTACGACATAAAGTAAGGTAGCACTTACATTATTACCGTCCGTGGTAAGGAAGTGAACAGGATCACCACGGCAGCAAACTGAGCTAGCAGGGTTATTATCATGGCGGCCAGAAACTGAAAATGTAGTTTCGGTTAGATGGTTGAAGCAAGTGAATACCAGCCGAGTGATTAAAATACCGAATTGTTCAGCAACCGGGCAACCGGCCCTTTTATTTTTAGTACTTACCCCAGAAAGAAACAACGACTGCTTTCTAAACACTCCACAGAATCCAATCAGAGCCGTAACAACCAAAACACTGCCTATTACAACTAACACCAACATAATGGGGGATAATTCATTGTTGATTGCAGTTCCAATATCTTCTGTGAGAATGAAAACATATGCTCCAACTCCAGTGAGGGCAAAACCTATCAACTGGAAAAATAGAATAGAAATTTTATGTGGAAATTTTAATACAGACTTGCTACCTGACCCTTGCCGGGTGCAAGAGGTTGCCTTGTTCGACCTTCCTTCCAGTTCCATTGAACAAAACAAGCGAAAGGAACCAAAATACAAATGGCCATGGGTCGAAAACCAAACTTACAAGAATGACGGCATTAAAGAAGTTGGCGATAGTTGAGAGTGTTGCCACCTTCACCTCCATAGCTCGGTGTGTGGACTCTCCAACCAGGGGAGGGGGTTAGCACCAGAGAGAGAGAGAAGGGACTGGGTTTTCAGAAACTTTTTAGAGAACAAAAACAGTGAAGACCGGAATTATCATACGACGACGTAAACAGGCTGTCATGTAGTGTGTCTGGGGAGATGTGCAAACC
>AVPN01000400.1:29201-54362 GCA_000695325.1 Pleurobrachia bachei | reverse complement strand
CTTTACCGGGTACAGAAAATAAAGAAATCATGACATGATTATCAAGTTAACATTTAGGTGAAAAGATTAAATTGAATTTACTCACGAGCCTACGATTATTTCAACGAGTTTTTCCCGTTCTGTCGATTGTTCGTGTTGCTCTTTGAAGCAGGCGTAATCAAGACAATCAAGGAGACCGTAAAGGGCGACTAGGAGGATTCCAACAAGTGCTATTATTGCTGGTAACAGAATAAATAGCACAATCATCCGAGTAATGTCATACTAAAATGGAAGGGGAAATTGGGTGAAAAGGGGAACAAGATAACTGAGAAGGATTAAGATTATTATGTTTTCCAACAATTCAACTAGAGCAAATTCTTCTTGATGGTGGACCAACTGATGTTGATGATACATGCTAGATCTTCATCGTAATATCGTATAATATAGATGCCCCTTTCTGCCTTCTGGAAAGTGAACGCATGTCTGGCGGTCCCCAATTCGCGACAGTGCACTCGTACGCGGACGTGGACTGAAGTCGGCCGCCAGTTGGATATTCAATTCAATTTAACTTTTACATTTGATACCCCGTTAAGTTGACTCAATATAATTAAGAGATAAACGCAAAAACATAAATAAAAACTCACGATCAAAACGCCAGAGCGTGAGAGAGTCGATTTGAGCTGCTCAAATCAGCTCGACTCTCTCACTCAAGTTTCAAACCAAAGTACCAGGGAAAATCTCATATGCTCTTGTGCGGTCCCTCATATGTGCTTGTCATTAAGAGCAGCAGGGATTTTCAAAAACAGTTTCTCAAAAAATTTCGCAAATTCAAAACTTTGGAATTTCTCAAAACTTTGGAATTTTATTTCGGATCCAGACTTTCGCAAGTGGAGCTTTGTTTGTAACGCACGGACTTTAATCATAATGCGCCGCGTTATGAAAATATATTCACGCGCGCGCAGCAACGCGACCCAAAATTTTAAGATTTCAAGTTCGCTGGCCGAGTGACGTCACATCACAAGTTACACACATTTTACACCTGCGGTTCCACACATGAAATTGCCTAAAACTCTATTTTCAGATGGTAGAAAGCTAGACAACAGCACAATTAGGTGTCATGAATAAAGTTAACTAAATTTTAGGCCTCGGAGGCTAACTGGAGCCCCTTCTTCAAATCACCGTTGACCATGGCCATGGCCGACAGTTGGAAATTATAATTGCTACCTTTTACAATACATTGATCACCTTCAATCATATGTAACTCATCCTGTCTTGAACTTAACTTTTTAAATTCATGCATTTTAGCTGGGGCGATCATATTATAATTACATTGAGAATTATGAAAATTTTGTCTGGATATTGTAGACCCAGAATTATTAAATTTTGTCTCCACAGTCAATCTCTGAAAAAAATGACGAAATGTGATCTTTTTGCGATTCAGCAACTTATGAACTGGAATCTGGATGGGGATAAGGATGTCGATGTCCAACTATCGAAATGTATCTTGGAGTGGCGGAATGACTTTACTCCAGATAAGAAGCGGGGGCTGACCAAAATATTTGGCGACGCCCTTCGTTGGCAGCGAAAATTATCAGGCTTCAGAAGAAGCGACAGCGGAACTTTTTAGGAAGTAATTTTGATATCTCCTGGTGCTGAAACACATTCACGCCCTCTGCACAACAGATGAACGGGAAAATCTCACAAATAGATTATTATGAATAATGAGATCTGATCAAGAAATAAGAATAAAATGGGAAGAAAATCGAAAAGCACTTTTTGGACTTTGGGGCGACTTTGGTCAAGGTGGTTTGCAGCTGATTTCTGCGGTGTTTCTTTGTGCTGTTACAAGTGTTTCTAACGCTTTCCGGAGTTTGGTCAGACATTCAGACAAGGAATTTTCAATTTAAAGATAGGACGTTTCGGCAGAATGTCCTCTTGAAAATTCCTTGTCTGAATGTCTGACCAAACTCCGGAATACACCGCAGCCATCGACTGCAAACCACCTTCATCCACCACGGATGGTGCCCCAGCCTACTTGGCGTCTGGCACAACAGACTTTGGTCCAATCTTCATCTTCCACCTCCGATTATCGCTTGGAAGATAAAATTTCTAAATCCGTACTGTCATAAGAACTTTCACGGTATCTGCTGCAAGAAAGTGTATACTCTTACTAGATCTCGTTTGGGAAGTTAAAGTAAACCCCAAAATAAAGCGACTCGCTTGGGTTTTGTTAAATTTCCCACGGTCATTGCTCCATCCCCTGATGAGATAAAAACCTTAAATTTTGAGATAAGGAAGAAATTTTTCAATTTTTAGTTTTTTTTATGAGTTTCCCGTAAATCCACCCTAACTCCCTCATCTCACGTGTTCTAGTTGAATGTCAAACAAAGACGATCCCTTGAATGGCTCAGGAGGGGGAGGGGCCAGTCAGGACACTCTTCCCTTCGCCTATCTAGCATCCGTTGCTACAATCCCGCACCCGTACAGTGCATACCAGAACCTACAGGCACAGGACCAAGGAGGAGTGAGGGTACAGAACTATGATCAGGGTCGGTTGTATCTAGCTCCTTCTTCTGCCAATAATCAGGGTAGTTACACAACCGATAACCAGGGTAGCAGTTACAATACCAGTGCAGCAGGGGGCTACATTTCCAATCCTGGTGGTGGGTATTCTGCCGGTCAGGGGTCATCTGGATTTAGTAACACCCAGTATTACAACGACCAGCCGTACTCTGCGTACACATCAGCAGCTGGTAGTGGTGATACATCCAACTACCACCAGCAGAGGTACCATCAGTATACCACCTACCACCAGAGTTACCAAGACCCCACCCACCAGTATGCGGGGTATGAGCAGTACCAACAAGAACCATATCCACCGGGCACCAGTACACAACAAACACAACAACAATACGCCGCTCAGCTACTAGTCAGCCCTGTACCCAAGAAACCACGGAATAGTAGTAGTGCCTCTAGTGCTAGTAAGCGTCGCAAAACATCCACCCCTGCATCAGAAGGCAAACCGGCTCCAAAGCCAAGGTCCAGGTCGTCAGGGACGGCAACAAAAACAACGAAACCAAAGGAACCAGGTAGTGCCGCTCCTAAACCTAAGGGTAGGACACCCCGGCCTTTCAAGGATGTCTCTGTTCAGACGAGCGGCTGGAAGTTCATGTCTGAGATAGGATCAATTGAGAAGATGAAGGCTGTGAACAAGGACAAACAAATGTCTAAATCTGCCATGTTAGGTCTACTCCGAGCTGTGTTCAAGAGGTTCAAAGGTGCCATTGAGAAGAAGGGTCATGAGGGGATTCAGGATCACAAAGGGTTCATGGTGTCACTTACTAAAGACTTGATAACGTGGGTGAATGAAGTCATTATTGACAGAACCAGACCAACGTGTCTGCTGTGCGAGAAGAACTTCCCTACGGGCACAGTCAAGAAACACATCATCATATCCTGTCCTGCGGTTCAGGCTGTATTCCAAGATGTTGTTATTGGGGCGCAGTCATTACCCGCCCCAACACCACCTGCACCACCAGAAAGGTCCGTTAACTCGGTGATTGTCAGTGACATGTTCTCGCGGGAGTACTTCCATTGTCGGGGTGTGGCCGAGTTGAGGCATGTTTGTACGTTTTGTGGGGACAAGATACCAGGATCAGGGGGAGATGATGGGGTATCATTTAGTGCCAGTCATCTAATGGAGGGGTGTATTGTGTTCCGACAGTTTGTGATATTCCACGAGAAACCCTCAGTATTGAGTGTCTCCCAGCGAATGGGTACCTCGTGGACCTTTCTCTACTACTACTGCCTCCTAAACTTCTTCATTCTAAACTTCAAGCAGGACCTTCACAATCTGTCTTTTGTTAGGGAGAACAAGGGCATGTTCGTGGTTCGAGCCTTGGAGTTGGTGGTTGGGAGGGCGGTGGAGGGCTGTGAACAGAGTTGTCCTCTCTGTGGGACACCTATCACATTCTCCCTCACCCTAAAACATCACCTTGTATACGCGTTGTGCCCCGTGCTTCAGGAACTATACAGCGACATGAAGACACATGTCCAGTTTAGCTGGACGAGAGAGCAGGCCACTAAACGGAAGATAAGCTGTGTCTTCCAAACATTCCTTTCTCACCAGCCCCTGGAGCGACCACTGAAAATCAAACAAACCTACATAAATGATGACCTTGGGAACGAGTTACTTGCTAATGCGATGTTATTCCTATCCCTTGATAACCAATTCACCCTACAGTTCTACAAAACACCCAAAGACCACGGGGTTGCTAAGATCATTGAAGATGTTCAGGAGGCCTGGGCCGCCAAGATGGTGGCAGAGCATGGATCTGAACGGAAAGAGACGGAGTGCCCCTTTTGTGAGGTTAACTTCAACAGTGCTAAAAACCTCCTGAAACACTTCATGTACATCTCATGTAAGGTGTTGAGAGCGTTATGTGCACAGATCTACCGATACCTTCCCGTTCTGGACTGGGACTGCCTCACTACTAGTTTCCCCTCCACCAAACACGCCAATCTTATTGTACAGGAAGCTATCAAGAGGGGTGAGATAGAGATCTTACTAAAGATAGATATCCTCTCAGAGTATCTGTCCATTGTGACCGGGAAATTCCTAAACATGAACCTCACAAGTGAGGTACGGGAGGTACTGTTTGGTGAGGCACCTGTGGATCCACTCCCAGATGTCAACTCCCCCGAACTGGCCGTACTACATGACCTGGTGGCATGGGCTAAAAAGTACATAATGAAGAAGAGATCCGGGCCTACTTGTCCCCTTTGTTTCGAGGATGTTGGTGTTAATAACCGCTTACCACACATAGCTCTTGGAGCGTGCCAGTATCTCAGACAGTTTCTAACTATATCAGCTGAGGTACACAGGGTTAACAATATCTTCAACACCAAGTCGGTGTCTGATGATCGACCAGCCACCCTCAGCCCAGCCCGGGTCCAACTACAGACCCTCCTGGGAAATGTCCGTAATGTCCTATTTGAGTGTACTTCAGACCACGGGGACTGGTATGGCAGTGAGGTGGTGCTTGAGGAATGGCTGAGTGAGTCCCAAGAGTGGTACACATCCCATCAGAGAAACATCTCCCAATACATCTCCAGTGGAGACAAGATGTGCCAGTTTTGTTTTGTCGTTCAACCCTCACAGAATGCACTGCTGGTTCATGTCTTGTTCCTTCAGTGTCCGACTTTTAGGACATTCGGTGAACTTACAAAACATGAGTGGGAAAGGACTGTCGGACCCATTGCAATGGGGGAAGATGAGGAGGAGAGACCGAAATCTCGACCAAAGAAACTACTTCCAATCCTGCAACAACTCTTCTATCTGTATGATGCTAATCCTAATTGTGTCCTAAACAGATCCACAGTGACAGAACTATCAGATGGTCCCAATCTGGCAACACTGGGGTTTATCTCCAACTACTGGCTCCAGGATGTCATGGTTGACGGGGTCTGTGGTATCTGCGGGACGTCTTCACCCAAACATCTCTGGTTTGAGGAAGATACCTCCGGATGTTCTGTAGTTAGAGAGTTTCTGGGATCATTCAGGGAGTTAGTTGGCCGCAAGAAACACGGTGGTGGTGGGGAGGTTGGAGGTGCCATTACCACTGCTTTTACCTCTACTGACCTGTTTGAGATACGCAGATTTGGCTTCATGTACATCTCATGTAAGGTGTTGAGAGCGTTATGTGCACAGATCTACCGATACCTTCCCGTTCTGGACTGGGACTGCCTCACTACTAGTTTCCCCTCCACCAAACACGCCAATCTTATTGTACAGGAAGCTATCAAGAGGGGTGAGATAGAGATCTTACTAAAGATAGATATCCTCTCAGAGTATCTGTCCATTGTGACCGGGAAATTCCTAAACATGAACCTCACAAGTGAGGTACGGGAGGTACTGTTTGGTGAGGCACCTGTGGATCCACTCCCAGATGTCAACTCCCCCGAACTGGCCGTACTACATGACCTGGTGGCATGGGCTAAAAAGTACATAATGAAGAAGAGATCCGGGCCTACTTGTCCCCTTTGTTTCGAGGATGTTGGTGTTAATAACCGCTTACCACACATAGCTCTTGGAGCGTGCCAGTATCTCAGACAGTTTCTAACTATATCAGCTGAGGTACACAGGGTTAACAATATCTTCAACACCAAGTCGGTGTCTGATGATCGACCAGCCACCCTCAGCCCAGCCCGGGTCCAACTACAGACCCTCCTGGGAAATGTCCGTAATGTCCTATTTGAGTGTACTTCAGACCACGGGGACTGGTATGGCAGTGAGGTGGTGCTTGAGGAATGGCTGAGTGAGTCCCAAGAGTGGTACACATCCCATCAGAGAAACATCTCCCAATACATCTCCAGTGGAGACAAGATGTGCCAGTTTTGTTTTGTCGTTCAACCCTCACAGAATGCACTGCTGGTTCATGTCTTGTTCCTTCAGTGTCCGACTTTTAGGACATTCGGTGAACTTACAAAACATGAGTGGGAAAGGACTGTCGGACCCATTGCAATGGGGGAAGATGAGGAGGAGAGACCGAAATCTCGACCAAAGAAACTACTTCCAATCCTGCAACAACTCTTCTATCTGTATGATGCTAATCCTAATTGTGTCCTAAACAGATCCACAGTGACAGAACTATCAGATGGTCCCAATCTGGCAACACTGGGGTTTATCTCCAACTACTGGCTCCAGGATGTCATGGTTGACGGGGTCTGTGGTATCTGCGGGACGTCTTCACCCAAACATCTCTGGTTTGAGGAAGATACCTCCGGATGTTCTGTAGTTAGAGAGTTTCTGGGATCATTCAGGGAGTTAGTTGGCCGCAAGAAACACGGTGGTGGTGGGGAGGTTGGAGGTGCCATTACCACTGCTTTTACCTCTACTGACCTGTTTGAGATACGCAGATTTGGCATGGAGATGATATCTAGAATGAAGGAGAAGGAGAGCAATAGAAACGAGATACTATCTCCCACTGTCCTAACAGATATCAAACAGTCCGTCCTCCAAACACTAAACAGTTACCCCAACTATGATGGATCAATGGAGTCGTTCAAACACCAGCTCAGTTCCTCCCAATCCTTCCTCTCTGCCAGGTTTGATATCGCTGAGAAAATATCCCTCTCTAAAACCTGCTGTCTCTGTGAGATTACCTTCCCCAGCGAGAAAGACGTCCAGTTTCACCTTGTAACATTTGAGTGTCGTGTAATGCTCCAACTCCTAACCCAGATCAAAACTACAGACGAACTGGACCGGCAACACGTCAAATCGGATCTGATAAACGCGTACAAGAGGACAGTATCTGTGATCAAGGAGAAATATCCCAAACTGAGGGAGGGCAATCTACTGACGGTGATGGGGGTTCATGATGCTGAATGTCACAGGAGACTCCTCAACTTCATCAAATCAAAACTACCATCCCAGAACCCGTACACGTGTGTATTCTGTGATTCAGGGGATTTTACCAGTTTCGTTGGGATATTCACCCACTACCAAAAGTTGGGTTGTACCGGGTTGAAGAGATGTCACGGCCAGATCTCATTCTCTACCCTGGATCCTGCAACTGCCCATCCCTTCCTTATCGCCCTCTCCTCTGTGTTTGCAGACTGTACCGCCTCCCAGGGTATCAGGTCCATGAAGGCCTTCCAGACACACTTCACAAACACCAACACCCAGTCTGATCTGTTCGAGTTCTGGGTTACCAACTACTGTAACTCTCTGGTCCCGTACTGCCCCTTCTGTGAACAGGGTCTCCTGACACTGACCATGGTACGGAGCCACTGTAAAACGTGTACCAGACTGAAGGAGATCAACTTCGAGGTGCTACAAAGTGATGGTCAGGGGGAGGAGGATTATCTGAAACAACAATCTCTAATGTCCTGCAAGTTTACTGGTAAGTCGAGAGAGAGGGGAGAATTAGAAGCATTGTTGTTCTAACTGAGCTTGGTATCTGCAATCTGCATTCTTGACCCTAACTTTGACCAATCTCCCTAACTTTGACCTATCCCCCCAGGTACCCTGCCAGAATCAGTGCGAGAGGAACAGGAAGGAGTCCCATTCATCCAAAGACTCAGTTGTACCCAGTACAAGAGGTGGATACCCCTCTGTCTGGATTGTGTTCAACAAGACCAGGACGATGATACGTGCCGGTTCTTGTGCTTCAGGAAATTAGTCAAGAGGGAGGGCAGATTGAATGTAGTGGACTTTGAGAGCTCTACAACAAGTGCCAACCTCATGAACTGGATTCCTGCAGGTTGGTTTTATTTGGTGGTGTTATAGGTCATGCTGTCCTGGTAGTTCTGCGTAGTTTTAGAGGGTTTGGGTGATTAGGGCGGATCCCTTTTGGTCCAGAATGTTCTTTAATCTGCTGAATTCTATCAAGGAAATTCGATAGACATTGTGATGATACACTCTGTATACAGCAGGTGCTCTTTTATCTTCTAGAACAGCTGGAATTACACTGTAGTACCCAATTATACCCAGTTCCTCCTGTGATGGCAAATCACACACGTTATCCCCTTTACAACTGATCTCATCCATGGACCCTGATCCCTGCTACCCCATTCCTTACCCCCACTCTCATCCCATTCCTGACACCCCACCAGGTTGTGAGGGCAACACAGAACTGACTATAGAACCAGCCCGGTACATACTCCGTCACCTCCTACCCCACTTCAACAAGATGATGACAGTCGAACTGTGGGAACTGGAGAACGCCAGAGATATACGTGAGTTAGATCACTGGATCACTGTTGTTGGAATTTGGATAGGTTTTGATCATTTGGGGGAGTGGCTGTGCTAAATCTCCTCCCTTCATTTTCACAGCAACACTGGATTGTCACACTAAACAATGACCAATTCAATTACCCTG
This sequence comes from Pleurobrachia bachei, assembly GCA_000695325.1. Taxonomy (NCBI): domain Eukaryota; kingdom Metazoa; phylum Ctenophora; class Tentaculata; order Cydippida; family Pleurobrachiidae; genus Pleurobrachia; species Pleurobrachia bachei. The sequence goes on along the minus strand of AVPN01000400.1, from coordinate 45,501 downwards.
CAATTACCCTGCAGGTTTGAAGCACCAAGTAAAGAACGTCAGAGAGTTATGTGACAGCTGTACAACCACGCTATTCAATGTACACCTGTTCTGTCCCCGGTGCGGGTTTGTTATCTGTATGGACTGTTACAAGGACCGCCTGGCAGGTACAGAGAGATTCAGAGAGAGTGCAAGAGTGAATGAGTGACCGGTAGAAGTGAGAGACATTGAGAAAGGTGGAGAGAAAGGATGGTTTGTTGTTGGCGCCGCGCGGCCCGAAACCATCCCATTTTGCAGGGTGTTTGTAATAAAAGCAAACAATTTTCTATCGAGCGCGCAGTCCTCTCCCTCCAATCATGAAACCCAAACTGTTATCCGGATAACTTATCCAGACCGGATATATCCAATCTTATAATACCTACTTCCGCTTTTGCTTTTGAGTATTTATAACACTACCCCCCTAGGTCTGATATCGATTGGTCTGTCTGACTGTAGTGATGGGAGTGCACACAATCTCAAAGCTTTGGAGACATGCGTTACAATCCCACCGAATGCAGTGAAACAGTTGTCTTCAGCAGTGGAGGGGGTTAAGGAACAGCATTGTATATCCGTCACTGATCTACCCTTCAACCAGACACCTTCTGATGGTAATAGAAATTATTTTAGTTCCCTTTGACCGTCATTCGTTTTGATAATTGAACAGGTTGGGGAGAACAATGGTCTCCAATGGGGAGGGGAAAAAGTGAGGTCCCCCATGACCTGTTCTGTTATGGTCAAGTGTTGGCGTTGAAGAACAGCAATGATCCCCGGAATATCCCCCTCTTCCAAAAGTATCTTCACAAGGGGAATGCAGTAGTTGTACAGGGTGTTCATAGGGACCGTGATAACGAACTATGGCACCCTTCCAGCTTTAGCAAACAATTTGGTAAATATTTCCATGAGTGAGATCATTCTTGGAGGGATGTAACTTATAACTAATAGAGGGATAGAGAAAGGAAATAAGGATATTCTTTACAGTTTTTTATCCTATAATAGGTTTGGAGCGGGAGCTTGTAGTGAATACATCCACTCTGGAGGTTCACCGGTTACCGCTCAAGGACTTCTTTGATGGATTTGAGAATGTTCACGAGCGACCTAGAAACGAGAATGGTGACCCAATGATTCTAAAACTGAAGGACTGGCCTACAACGTGGGACTTCAAGGATAAACTGCCACAGTGGTCAGTATTATAGTTATAATCATTGCCTCGATTTCCCTCTCAAGTCTCATGATTAGTTTCTGGTACTGTGTACTGTGTACCAGGACCCATTGATACCATACCACTAATCCTCCATGCTCCCTCTCCTAATCCTAACCCCCCTCTCTTCAGGTATGCAGACTTTATGGAGGTGATCCCTCTAAAGGATTATACACTACGGGATGGTATCTACAATATAGCCCGGTACCTCCCCAATATCTACTGTACTCCAGATCTGGGCCCCAAGATGTACATTGCATACAGCAACGCCAACAATCCAGATGGTATGTGATTGTATGATTTAGTCGAGTCGAGAGAGAGTAGAGTAGGGCCAGAGAATTTGATTCTTTGTGGATTTGATAGAGTGTAACAGAGCGTGAAGCTCAGTTAATCCTTGAAGATTGAACACTAAACACACCTCTCTCATCCTATACAGAGGGTAGCACGGTGCTGCACATTGATATCTCTGATCGCCGGTTGTAGTAGTACATGCACCCGGTCAGAGTCCTACAACAGTAGTTTTACCAAGATGAGGGAGAGGGTAAGGAATCCAACCCAACTGAGAGTGGAACTAACAGCAGTCTGAAGAGGAGAGTCTACAATCTGAGGCAACTGTGCGAGGATGCGGACGATGTGCAGATTGAGAGAATTAGGAGAGAGAGGTTGAAGATAGGGGCACTATGGCATATTTTCCATCCTAATGATATTGATAAGATACGGCATTTTATTCACAAAGTGTTGGATGAAAGGGGACAGTCGTTACCTGCGGGTCATGATCCAATCCACGATCAGACCATCTACCTGGACCGGGCTATGAGGAAACGATTACAACAGGATTACGGTGTAAAAGGATGGGCGATAGTTCAGTGTGAGGGTGATGCAGTAATGATTCCCGCTGGGGCTCCACATCAGGTACTGGTAATCAGCTGATCTTAAAAATAACGGGTAGTTATAACTACCCCTTGTTCTGAACTGTGTGGGGCGCCTGGTTTCCTGATTTAAGCCCTAGAAAGGAAATCTTTGAAAACTTATCAAAACACCAGGTCTAAACATATCCACCTCCATTAGGTACGCAACCTGCAGAGCTGTATCAAGATCGCTGAGGACTTTGTGTCCCCGGAGAGAGTTCAGTTCTGTCTGAAATACACCGAGGAGATAAGGCATCTGACAAAACAACACTGCAATCAGGAGGATAAGTTACAGGTAAATGGGAGAGAGTGAGACAGGGAGGGAGAGGTAAGAGAGTGGCGATTGTCAATAGTGAGACAGTTGTGTCCCAACTACAGAGTACAGCTGGACCTTTTCCCATTTATGATCTATTCACTCTCCTCTAAACGGGCTCTAAACCCCCCTTCTTTTCAGATCAAGAACCTGGTATACCATGGTGTCAAGGACTGTGTCTCAGTTCTCCAGGATACTAAGGGGACTGACACACACAAGGGAGGGTGTAACTGCCACTCTACTGGTCCCAATCCCAGCAACTCCCCTGATCCCCGGGACCTGGTTATTGAGCGACTGAAGAATGAACTAAGTGAGGTGAAGAGTGCTGCAGTCACGGAGAAGGAGAGTTTCCAACAACTACTCAGCTCTCAAGAGGTTGGTTTGACTAGCTAGACGGTGTTAGAAATGTAAAGAAGGGTTAGAACATAACAAGAGTATTGGCTAAGCTGGGGGCCCCGTAAACTGCCACAGTTAGATAGCATATGTTAGTTATCATATGGTTATGTTAGATGATGTTGTGTTAACTAAGCTACTCCTCCCATTTCAGTTGAGTCTGATGAACGCAAGGAACTTCTTCGAACTGGAACGAAAGAACCACAAAGAACTAAAGGGCAAATACGACAAATTGAAGCAGAGTCAGCGAATCAGATCAGCAGACCTATCTGTCTTCAACCCACCCCCCGCCCACGATACCAGACCTGTTGACCACCAGAACAATAGCACCACCAGGAGGCCACATAGTAGTGTTGGGAGTAGTAGTGTTCCAATCCGGAAACCTGAACCCCGTCCATACAAACCCAGTAGTAGTGGCAGTGGTGTTAGTAAGGAGCGGTCTCGTCGTGGTTCTTCCTCCTCTTCAGTCCTGCCTCCTGGGAGTGTGATCCCTGCCCGTCCCATTTCAATTGTCCCAGTAACACCTCCCACATCCACCGCTGCGGCAATGTCTCGGGACCCCCGGCTTCTACCCCGACCCCCAACTCGAACCATAGTCCCCAAGCCACCCGGCCAGAAACGGAAGATCACATATGCCATGTATTCAGAGCAGCAGAGACGTGGAACTAGCGATCAAACTACCAAACCATCTCTACCAAGCAGCAGCAGTGCTAAGATAGATCAGATTGGACTGCCTACACCCCAACCACAACGACCTGAACCCTCCGAAATGGTCCCCAAATCTGCCTTCCAGGGTGTTGAAAATGCAGTCCAGGATCTGAGGAAGAAGCAGCCCGCACCACCGCCAAGAGTCCGGAAAACTCCGGAAACCCCGGAACCAATGGATTGTAACCAGGATAGCTGCAGTCCAAGGCCTGGTTCAGCAGCCATATCGGCACCTCCGAGTGCTAGTTCATCCTTCCCCCTGGCCACGTTTACCGCCCACCAGGTTTCCAAAGTGCCCGTTATACCAGGACCCATCAGTAGCCCATCTGTATCTCCAGGGTTCAACCCCAAATCCCTCAACCTCCTCATCTCGTCCCCCAAACAACCAGCTATCTTTGTGAAGGGTGAGAAGAGAGAGGATACCTTCAGACAAATGATCCACCGACCAGTGATCAAGACAGAGCTGATGACGCCGCCCAATGAGAAACACCCCGCTACACCCTCCCCTCCTCCACCACCACCCGTCTACTCAACACCCCCTGCTACCAGTGCTGCTGCTGATCCCATCCAGTCTGCAATGACTACCCCCATCCAGTCTGCAGTGACCACCCCCTCAGATCAGGACCAGACAGTGACATCATCAGACCATCTTGTTTCCTCCTCTGAACCCGTCTCCTCCTCTCCCTCCGTCCCTGACCAAGTGGTGTTAGTAAGGAGCGGTCTCGTCGTGGTTCTTCCTCCTCTTCAGTCCTGCCTCCTGGGAGTGTGATCCCTGCCCGTCCCATTTCAATTGTCCCAGTAACACCTCCCACATCCACCGCTGCGGCAATGTCTCGGGACCCCCGGCTTCTACCCCGACCCCCAACTCGAACCATAGTCCCCAAGCCACCCGGCCAGAAACGGAAGATCACATATGCCATGTATTCAGAGCAGCAGAGACGTGGAACTAGCGATCAAACTACCAAACCATCTCTACCAAGCAGCAGCAGTGCTAAGATAGATCAGATTGGACTGCCTACACCCCAACCACAACGACCTGAACCCTCCGAAATGGTCCCCAAATCTGCCTTCCAGGGTGTTGAAAATGCAGTCCAGGATCTGAGGAAGAAGCAGCCCGCACCACCGCCAAGAGTCCGGAAAACTCCGGAAACCCCGGAACCAATGGATTGTAACCAGGATAGCTGCAGTCCAAGGCCTGGTTCAGCAGCCATATCGGCACCTCCGAGTGCTAGTTCATCCTTCCCCCTGGCCACGTTTACCGCCCACCAGGTTTCCAAAGTGCCCGTTATACCAGGACCCATCAGTAGCCCATCTGTATCTCCAGGGTTCAACCCCAAATCCCTCAACCTCCTCATCTCGTCCCCCAAACAACCAGCTATCTTTGTGAAGGGTGAGAAGAGAGAGGATACCTTCAGACAAATGATCCACCGACCAGTGATCAAGACAGAGCTGATGACGCCGCCCAATGAGAAACACCCCGCTACACCCTCCCCTCCTCCACCACCACCCGTCTACTCAACACCCCCTGCTACCAGTGCTGCTGCTGATCCCATCCAGTCTGCAATGACTACCCCCATCCAGTCTGCAGTGACCACCCCCTCAGATCAGGACCAGACAGTGACATCATCAGACCATCTTGTTTCCTCCTCTGAACCCGTCTCCTCCTCTCCCTCCGTCCCTGACCAAGAGGAAGTGTCCTCGACCACGGAGCAGGCTAACCAGAGCGATGGTAGCTCCTACGCTCCCCCTGACCCTCAGAAGGTGGTTATATTTGATTCAAGTCTGCTCTCTCGACTCACTAAAACCAGGATGAACCCTTTGCTGAGGAATCGATCTAGTGGTGGTGTTGAGAGTATCTCAACTCATGTCTCTCCTGTCTCACCAGCTGAGACGCCGCCACCCTTCCCTAGTGACCCTCCACCTCCACAACAACCCCCACCTCCACCTCCTCCCTGCACCCCACCACTCCCAGCAGCAGTCAGAGCAGACACCCCACCTGTCTCCATGCCAGAAGTCAGGTCTGGAACCCTTGTGGGTAACCCTGGGGTAGCAACACCCGAGAAGACCGGCCAGGAGAGGGATATCTCACCTGCTACCCGGTCACCTACCCCAACTTCGGAAATAAGAAAGTCGCCCCCACAAAAAGAGAGAAGGTTCTCAAAAGATGATGGTGATAGAGTATCCCGCAGAACACCGTCTAACTCGGCTAAAAATGATGACACCAGGTTGAGACGTAACAAAGATAGGAGAGATTCTGATCGGAAAGATCAGGGCAGATCTAGGCATGACATATCGCCTAAAGAAGAGAGAAGAAGGAGTAGAGATACTAAATCTTCTGATCGTGAGTGTAGCAAAACGCCAAATCAGGGGGCACAAAACCACAACGATGAGAGGACTCCTAGTAAAGATGCGACTAGGACGCCTAGCAAAGATGCGACTAGGACTCCCAGCAAAGATGCGACTAGGACTCCCAGCAAAGATGCGACTAGGACTCCCAGCAAAGATGCGACTAGGACTCCCAGCAAAGATGCGACTAGGACTCCCAGCAAAGATGCGACTAGGACTCCCAGCAAAGATGCGACTAGGACTCCCAGCAAAGATGCGACTAGGACTCCCAGCAAAGATGCGACTAGGACTCCCAGCAAAGATGATATGGCTCACAGAAAGTCCAGATCTCTTGACAAATCTCCGACAAAGAAAGCTCTCCCAAAAGAAGATAGGTCGTCATCACGAGGGGAGAGAACGAAAGATCGTCTAAAAGAAGAGAGATCTTCATCCCAAGAGAGTGGCACAAGATCATCTAGAGACAGATCATCTTCTTCCCGGAAAAGTGAGCCTGTTGCCCGTGAGAGGAGATCCGAGAGGAAGGTGAAGAGAAAACCATCTCCCAAACCTATGGTGAGGAGAAGTTCAACTCGAGATCGAACAGTCCGGATAAACCATCGCGTCCCGGCCGAACCAATGAAACCTCCCCCTCCCTCTCCTCCACCCCCTCCCTCCCCTCCACCCCAGGAGGAACACCCAGAACCACGAGGTAGGAGGACCTCAAAAAGATACCGGAAACGAAGGTCTTCCTCTGGTTCTGATGATACTGTGGTGGTAAAACCCCGTACTAAGGAGCCCTCATCAGATCAAATGACCTCTCCAATCAAATCACCAACTCCTCCTGATGTTAGAGAGGTATCACCAGAGTGGACGGACCCTCAATACCAGAGACGGCACACTGATCCTGTCCGGAAATATAGGATGCGAAACAGATCAGGGGGACAATATATTGACCGGAAAAGGTCTAACGAGAGACAGAGATCTCCCCCTTCATCTTCAACCGATGATCGGTATAAGAGATCTAGAAATAGGACATGACTGTGTTTTTATTGTTGCCTTGACAACAGAATGTGTGATTGTGTTTATTAAACTACAGCAGTATGTATCATGTGTGACGACGAATAATAATTTATACTATTTTGTTCACTTAATTTTGAAGAAAAGGGAACGTTTGTAACATTTAACATTTTGTTATTTTAACTTTTACCACACCGTAAAACAACCGAGTTTATGGAATTTGTTCTCCGATCAAAAGACACAAGTTGCCACTCGATTCTGTGTTACCAGGTTTGGTTTGGTTTGGGGCGCTCATCTTTGCCATGCTACACTGTCTGTCTGTTCGGCACTAAGCCCGGTGTGAGAGCTGACAGACAAGGAATATGTCAAGCTCATCTGGGACTGTAAACAGTCACACAGCCAAGTGTCCCCAGGTGTCCGCATGCTCGAGCTGATTCCTTCTCCCCCCCCCTCCGTCAATCTGAGCTGGCACGCGCGCGGCCCTCGCAATGACAGTTATGTACTTTTCATTGTCTCGGCGCGTACCATGCTGTATTCTCTCTGACTGCTGACGCTGCAATTCGAGAGAGAGAGAGACAGAAATAGAGAGTGTATGTTGTTGTGTACAGTGTATAACTGTGTGTGTATGCATGGAGAGAGAAGAGTGTCTACCAATACACTGAAAACAGACAAACAGAAGATCACAAGGACCGGAACAGATCTCCAGACACACATGGTCCCGGTTTTAAAGACACGTTGCATTTGGCGCGCCACTGCCACCCCTTCATTTCTACACCCATTCATCAGATTCTAGAATCATCTTTCACACACATGGTTCACGTTGGTTCATTGTCAAGTCATTAGCAAACAATTCTAAGTGTTGAGGTTAATGTGAGTTTGTTTACATTACAAGGTATCATGTGTGGGACGTGTCATTACTGGACTTTGTCCAAATGATCGTAACTAGATCAGAGAGAAACCTTCTACTCCTCTCTATTACTGAGGGAGGGATCTTTTGACATGTTCCACGTCTGTCAGCCGAAGGCCCGGTGCGAGCTAACGCGAGCGCTTACGAGCGGCGAATGGACAGACTGCGCAGCAAGGCAAGGGATCTTATAGATCTGATATACTGTGGTCGTTTCTCGGAAAACCTCTGTACACTCTAATTAGCCCAAACAGACGTAGATAAGTGATCCATTATACAGAGTTATTTCAAAACGTAAAACTTCGTTTGTCTGTTCAGAAGTTGACAATATTTACAACACCCAGCCCCTCCCCCGTGTGCGTGTTGTGTGCCACCCCTCTTTCTATGTGTACTACACATGTCTGTGTGTCCCTTCTGTTTGTTGTTGTCTGCACGTACAATGTGTGAGAGGGTGCCATTGTTTTCTATTACACAGTGTGCAAGCAAAGTGCAGTGAAAAATCTCCCCCAATCATCAGGGGTTTATGGTATAATCACTAGATTATAATTGTTACCCCACTAGCCCTGCAAAACAGGGATCACATCATCGTGTGTATTTGCAGGGGGATACAATTCAGTTTTCCCACACAACAACAATACTTTATCAGAGAGACAATACAATATATGGTGACGTGATGTGTTATCACATGCAGTAGGTAATTCAGCTGTATTCAGTATTGCATGTTATGAGGCCGTGACATTGGGGGCCTTAGAATTTGAGAAGCACTTACAGTTACACATGTTACATGTACACACATGAGTGAATACGTGATTAAATGACAGTGAACTAAGTATACAGTTAGCTGCTCAGTATCAAAGGTCACGCTAAGACAGTGGGACACCCTGTATAATACAGACAGACACTCACTGAAAAAGTATCCCCCTCTCAAAGTGACACATGTGGCAAGAGGGTCTGAACAAGTCGTGTGTATCAGGAAACGCCTGTCTATCACACATAAACTAGGTCTCCCGCTGACATTTTACTGTCACGATATACCCCTTGATAAATACCACAATTCCACCTTATTCACCCCCCTGGGTTATATATCCCCGTTCTGATTTGAAGAAATAGAGATTGGCGTGTTTAATTTGGGATATGAAAAAGGGGTTGAATAAAGTAACGGGTTCTGTATAGCTGTGTATAACGGGTTGTGTACAGCTGTGTGTGGAGCTCTAACTACATTGCACATGTGCAGTGGCCACTCTAATTTTGTAATGACAGTTCTTACACAATGCCTGTTCAATGTCTCTACTCAACTTTCTTTCCTCTACCACCCTTTCTCAAGTCTTTGTATTCTTTTCAGGACAGAATTATGATCTAAGATTTTCAAGCACAGGCCCAGGGGGCACCATCATGCGTCGTCCCTCTCCAAGCATAAAATATTCCACACAAACCCCGCCCTCTGTGTAACTGCATGGTAATTCTGGGGGGGGGTGGTAATTCCTGCCCTCAGGCTCTATGTCACGAACTCCCTACACAAACAACCCAGATACACACCCCTCTCCCCCGCAAGATCCCATCTAAATCCCAAATAATTTGTCGGCCACCACCACCGCTCTACTCACCCTCCAAATGTGATCCTGACTCCAGGTGGTGTGCATTTCACACACACTCACACAGACAATATACCACTATTGAGATGATTGCTGTGTGTGTTGAGCAGTGTCAGTTTTCAGTCCTACACTGGTAGAGAGAGAGATCATGATGATACTATTGTATATGAAATATAGGGGAGGGTGGTGGTGGTGTAGTAAATCATGTGAGTGCTTAACGCTCCCCTCTGACTTCTGACTTCTGAGCTGATGATCCAGTGTAATTCATTGCAACAGATCTCTCTCCCCCCACATGTGACGCGAGAGCTACGACATACACGTCAGACAGCTGCAGCAGCAGGAGGTCATTAATTATTCCAAATAGGGAGAGCGCCCTCGCCTTGGACTAAGAGGTTACACGAGTGGGCGAAAAGAGCGCTCTCCTAAACATCAAATGACAAGTTGGTTTTTAACAAATGATAGAGAGATTCTATTTACACCAAGAAAGAAGTAAAGATCACTTTTCGGGAGCTGGAGGGGAAGTGATGAACTCTCCCCACCGTTGTTACTACTTCAAGAACGAAGGAAAACGGAGGGAGAAACATCAAGGGGGTCGGATAGGTGCAGAGCAGTGGGTTTTATTGGGTTGCAGGACGAACCGGAATAATGGGGAGTGGGGACAGAGTGGAATTTGGGGCAGAATATATCGGGGAGGGGGGATGTCGGACTCGGGGGAATTAGGATGTTTATGAAAATCTCAGCTCGAATAAATTTTCTCTGCACACACGCACACAATATACCACTATTGAGATGATTGCTGTGTGTGTTGAGCAGTGTCAGTTTTCAGTCCTACACTGGTAGAGAGAGAGATCATGATGATACTATTGTATGTGAGAGAGGGAGTCTGGTGGTGTAGTAGATAAATCATGTGAGTGCTAAACACTCCCCTCTGACTTCTGAGCTGATGATCCAGTGTAATTCATTGCAACAGATCTCTCTCCCCCCACATGTGACGCGAGAGCTACGACATACACGTCAGACAGCTGCAGCAGCAGGAGGTCATTAATTATTCCAAATAGGGAGAGCGCCCTCGCCTTGGACTAAGAGGTTACACGAGTGGGCGAAAAGAGCGCTCTCCTAAACATCAAATGACAAGTTGGTTTTTAACAAATGATAGAGAGATTCTATTTACACCAAGAAAGAAGTAAAGATCACTTTTCGGGAGCTGGAGGGGAAGTGATGAACTCTCCCCACCGTTGTTACTACTTCAAGAACGAAGGAAAACGGAGGGAGAAACATCAAGGGGGTCGGATAGGTGCAGAGCAGTGGGTTTTATTGGGTTGCAGGACGAACCGGAATAATGGGGAGTGGGGACAGAGTGGAATTTGGGGCAGAATATATCGGGGAGGGGGGATGTCGGACTCGGGGGAATTAGGATGTTTATGAAAATCTCAGCTCGAATAAATTTTCTCTGCACACACGCACACACAGACACACAAAGTGATCGAACAAATATAAAAATAAAAAACAAAATCGAAACCTTTTCTCTTTTCTGTTTAATAACTAACAGGGGGGCAACAACAAGGACGTCCTTTAGAAGATGGCTTCCCGGCACATGGGGCACTTCCACCTGTTTTCACACTCACTCGACATCCACGCCTCGGTGCAGGATTGGTGGAAGGTGTGGGTACAGGGCATATTGCACACACTGACCCCAACTCTGAACTGGTCCAGACAAATAGCACACTCCGGGGATGGTTGAGACCCGGTGGGGAAGCACCCCCGACACCCCTCCCCATCTTCGCAGCTCCCCCAACAGGTACCATGCTCCCAGGTTGGGATGGATGTCATCAACTCAGCCACACACCTCTGTAACCACTTCTCATCCGGCACCTCGCTGACTCTCGTTGTGTAGAGGGGCCAGGTGATGGGGTCAAAGTGCACCAAGTGCTCCACAGTGGGCATGAAGTCCAGAAAGGGTAGTTGGATGTCATCATTTGTGATGAGACCCAGTTTAAACTTCCTGTCAATGACAGTGACTGTGAGAACAGAGAGAAGGAGGGTGACTCCAACCAATAGTGGACAACGTGCCAAAACCAGCACATCGTGTCGTATCACAGCCGCCAGTTCAGTGTTCATTGCCAGTCTGTAGTAGGACAGAAAGGCGGAGAGAAGGGGCCGGAGTTGGGATATCTGACTGAGACTGACGAGGGGTAACCAAATCGAGCAAAGGAGGAAGTTTCCCTTTGCCATGAACCACAAAGTCCTGAATATCCTCCTGGCGAAATTACCCGAGGATAAGAACACCTCGAACAGGCAGGTGTAGTTGATAAGCATGAGGGCCAGCACAAACAGATCGTTACTGGTCGGTGTGAGGGTGGTCATGAAGAGTTTTAGGGCACGATGCTGCAACTGTTCACCCTTCCTGGACCCGTACACATGGGTAAACTCAGGTGTTTTGATTAGGATCAAAGATCGAGCAGGGACCGAGTTGGTGGGTGTTGCTGTCCCCGTTGTCTTGCTGGGCCTGTTCTTTAGGTGACACGGCTGAGAGGTGTCCATCACGGCAAAGGATACCTGAGAGGAGAGGAGAGGGTGGTTAGAGGAACAGTCATTTTGAGATGAAGTGAGATCTATCATGATGCAATGATGAGGGTGTGCCACTGTTGGAGAGAAAGTGAGAGAGAAAGAATGGGAGAGAGAGAGGAATAAAGTAGGAAATAGACAGACACTCTCAACACAATAGACTTATAAAGTGTGTGCCGTGTGGCAGAGAGAGAGAGAGATCAGAGAGAGGGGGGTAGTTGAGAGACTCTAGAAAACAGCATTTCCCCTAAACTCCCGTTTCCCATATTACCTTTCCAATGAACTGGACAGCGAGAGCAGAGAAGAAAGCAGGTACGAGATGTTGAATCCTGCACCCTCCGTCTGTATGGTGCAGAACCTTCACAGGTGTCGTGGGTTCCTCCTCCCACGTGTGATAGCTTCTCTCTGATTTTAACTTGTCCACACTTCCCTCCAACCGGTTGTAAAACCATTTCAATATGCTCCTCTCTGTAGACTGACCCTGTGGAAGAGGAATGATTAGTGTTGTTGTGACTTGTGAGGGGGTTGAATCAATTATCAGGGGGACGGTTGTTGTGAGAGAGTTGAATTATATGCAGGATGAATATCAAATATGTTAAACTCAAAATGAGTGTAACATTAAGAGGCCCCATAAAATATGCGCTCCTTTCTCAAAGGAACCTATCTCAAAACAACAAACCCTTTACCTGATAGACCTCTATCCTTGGTGATCCCTTTTCATCGCCCGATGGCATGGCAATGATCAGGGCAGGGACGATCTTCCAGCCCTGCCTGAGGCACCATGAGTTGTGCCGTGGACAGTAAAATGTGCCCGTTTGGATGCCTATCCTACTGAGACGTCGTGAAACTACATTCCACAGTGGGTAGTTTGGGAAGGGCTTGTGTCCATGTGGGACAACCCTGACTGCCCATACTGTCGATTTGGAATCCTCCACCTGGTATGGGGGAGATGAGGTAATATAACCATATAAAATATATGTTATCCATCATAAATTACCGGTCATAAATAAAACTAGACCCTGCTACTAATTCAATTAAAAGACATCTTGTTTGGAAACTGTACCTCTTCAAGGAAGTGCCTCTCAGATGTAAAGTTGAGGGATTCCTCAAAAGCAGGCGAGTGAAGGAGGACCTCACTTTCCTCAGTGGTCAAACCCCCACTATTCTCAACAGCATCAATCAGCTCAGACTTCTCAACTAGTTCATCGTGCGGAATTCCCCTTGCATCCAACAGCCTTTGTAACTCCTTGATGCTAAAATAGAGGGAAATTAGAGACTCTACTTGTTGAACAGGTTGGTGACTCAAAAAGAATATTCAGGAGTTATCATTGAATTTACAAAATCGAAACCTTTTCTCTTTTCTGTTTAATAACTAACAGGGGGGCAACAACAAGGACGTCCTTTAGAAGATGGCTTCCCGGCACATGGGGCACTTCCACCTGTTTTCACACTCACTCGACATCCACGCCTCGGTGCAGGATTGGTGGAAGGTGTGGGTACAGGGCAGATTGCACACACTGACCCCAACTCTGAACTGATCCAGACAAATAGCGCACTCCGGGGATGGTTGAGACCCGGTGGGGAAGCACCCCCGACACCCCTCCCCATCTTCGCAGCTCCCCCAACAGGTACCATGCTCCCAGGTAGGGATGGATGTCATCAACTCAGCCACACACCTCTGTAACCACTTCTCATCGGGCACCTCGCTGACTCTCGTTGTGTAGAGGGGCCAGGTGATGGGGTCAAAGTGCACCAAGTGCTCCACAGTGGGCATGAAGTCCAGAAAGGGTAGTTGGATGTCATCATTTGTGATGAGACCCAGTTTAAACTTCCTGTCAATGACAGTGACTGTGAGAACAGAGAGAAGGAGGGTGACTCCAACCAATAGTGGACAACGTGCCAAAACCAGCACATCGTGTCGTATCACAGCCGCCAGTTCAGTGTTCATTGCCAGTCTGTAGTAAGACAGAAAGGCGGAGAGAAGGGGTCGGAGTTGGGATATCTGACTGAGACTAACGAGAGGTAACCATATCGAACAAAGGAGGAAGTTTCCCTTTGCCATGAACCACAAAGTCCTGAATATCCTTCTGGCAAAGTTACCCGAGGACAAGAACACCTCGAACAGGCAGGTGTAGTTGATAAGCATGAGGGCCAGAACAAACAGATCGTTACTGGTCGGTGTGAGGGTGGTCATGAAGAGTTTTAGGGCACGATGTTGCAGCTGTTCACCCTTCCTGGACCCGTACACGTGGGTAAACTCAGGTGTTTTGATTAGGATCAAAGATCGAGCAGGGACGGAGGTGGTGGGTGTCGCTGTCCCTGTTGTCTTGCTGGGCCTGTTTTTTAGGTGACACGGCTGAGAGGTGTCCATCACGGCAAAGGAGACCTGAGGAATGGGGAGGATGGTTATAATAGATGATTTTGAGATGAAGGGATCCATGATGCAATGGAGGGTGTGCCATTGTTAGAGAGAAGGAATGGGAGAGAGAGGAACAAAGTAGGAAATAGACAGACACTCTTAACACAATAGACTTATAAAGTGTGTGGCAGAGAGAGAGAGAGGTAGTTGAGAGACTCTAGAAAACGTGTTATGTTCTAACCCTCCCGAAACACAGTCTAAATGAGCAAGAACTCCCATTACCTTTCCAATGAACTGGACAGCAAGAGCAGAGAAGAAGGCAGGTACGAGATGTTGAATCCTGCACCCTCCGTCTGTATGATGGAGGACCTTCACAGGTGTCGTTGGTTCCTCCTCCCAGGTGTGGTAACTTCTCTCTGATTTTAATTTGTCCACACTACCCTCCAGACGGATATAAAACCATTTCAATATGCTCCTCTCTGTAGACTGACCCTGTGGGGAGAGGGATGATTAGGGTTGTTGTGACTTGTGAGAGGGTTGAATCATAGGGGACCGTTGTTGTGAGAGAGTTGAATTATATGCAGGATGAATATGTTACACTCAAAATGAGTGTAACGTCAAGAGGCCCCATAAAATATGCGCTCCTTTCTCATAATACAAGGACCCATCTCAAAACAGTAAGACCCTTTACCTGATAGACCTCAATCCTCGGTGATCCCTTTTCATCACCCGATGGCATGGCAATAATCAGGGCAGGGACGATCTTCCAGCCCTGCCTGAGGCACCATGAGTTGTGCCGTGGACAGTAAAATGTGCCCGTTTGGATGCCTATCCTACTGAGACGTCGTGAAACTACATTCCACAATGGGTAGTTGGGGAAGGGCTTGTGTCCATGTGGCACAACCCTAACTGCCCATACTGTCGATTTGGAATCCTCCACCTGATATAGAGGAGATGAGGTAATAACCATGCAGAATATATCCATCATAAATTACCAATCGGTCATAAATAAAACTACTTCAGATAAAAGTCTGGCATCTTGTTTGGAAACTTCACCTCTTCAAGGAAGTGCCTCTCAGATGTAAAGTTGAGAGATTCCTCAAAAGCAGGCGAGTGAAGGAGGACCTCACTTTCTTCAGTGGTCAAACCCCCACTGTTCTCAACAGCATCAATCAGCTCAGACTTCTCAACTAGTTCATCGTGCGGAATTCCCCTTGCATCCAACAGCCTTTGTAACTCCTTGATGCTAAAATAGATCGAAATTAGAGACTGGACTTGATGAACAGGTTGGTGACTCAAAAAGAATATTCAGGAGTTATCATTGAATTTTGAGTAGAGAACCAAAGAATACAAAGTAGAATATATCGTACCTCAGGGAAATAGGGTCAACAAGATGAAGTGGCAGCCGTTCTGACTCCAACCAGGTGAGCCACTCACAGAAACGGATACAAACAAAGAGTAGAATAACACATAAGATCAGGAGAGCCACCCGAAGTAGCATGGTCTGATCAACTGTATTCTGTCTCCTTGCTCCACCACTCAAATTCTGCCCTCCGCTAAACAGTTTTTAATGTTAGTAAATAGGCGAATTGAAGCACGAAAACTAGACACTGCCACAGGACTCAGAGACAGAGGCACCCAGGAGTTTGGATTCTGATGGACTTAACTATATTATAATGCTCTGGAAAGTCTGAATAAAGTAGAGAAAATAAGTAGAGAAAAGAATAAAGTCACTCAAAAAACTTGTTGAGTAACTGAACAACCAGAATCAGAGTACCGAGGTCTTGAATTGTTCATACAAGTGTCAAGCGACTAAAGGAGGGTCCATCCCTTGCTTAGAAATCGACAACTTCGCGATGCATAACGTTTAACTCCAGCTAGGAATTGGAAAGAGTGGAGTCAGGCACTGTATTCGATTGACAAATGCTGCTGGCCGCCGATAAGGCAACGCTTTTCAATAAGGAACCATAATAAAGTTCAAGAGCCTCCAAGAGCACCCAAGA
>AVPN01000399.1:36147-46626 GCA_000695325.1 Pleurobrachia bachei | reverse complement strand
GCTGTGTGACGCGCAATTTAGTGTTACTAAAACACAAGGATTTGTTCTATACTGCTTGTGCGATATAAAAATCATCGGGGTTTTGTGTCCCGCTTGCTGGTACAGCTAATGTAGCCATAATTTCCTTTCTTCTCGGCCTCACAGGGCAGGGAAATTCAGCATTATGTTAGAACATAATGCAATTAATCTTGTTATCGTTTACAACCCTAGTAAAGGTCGTGTGACCATTTTTGGTGAAAATTGGCCAATTTACGATGTTCGTAAATCGGCACATTTTCAAAAGAAATGGTCGTGCAACCTTTACTAGGGAATGGTCAAATAAATATAGCTAATAAGAAGAGAGTTTTTGTACAATGTACCTAATAACTAAACAATGCTAGTTAAACTTCTATAATAAAAAGCAGTTGTCAAATCAATTCTAAAAACGAAGTCTAAGCCCTAATTATAAACCATGATTTGATTAAGGATTAAAAATAAAATTAAAACAATTAAATGATTCTCACGAATGGGATAGGAAAAAAGGCTAGGCTGGGGCTGTTAGATGGTTAGATCAAAGAGATTGTAAAACAACCATAGCAAAGGGGCAGAGAGAGACTCTCTCTCTCTCTCTCTCTCTCTCTCTCTCTCTCAAAGAGAGAGAGAGGCTAGCATGATGACATGGCGTAGGGAAAAGCAAGTGTGTGTTTGTCTAACATAGGAAGTGTACTACAACAACATTTGCCGCTGGTTAGGTCAGCAAGAGAAATCGCGTGAGAGAGGCTTTAAGGAAGGGAGAAAGAGAGAGATGATAAAAGGAAGAGAGAGAGGATGTAAGAGAGATGAAGATGGGGAGAGAGAAACAATGAGAGTTGTACCATGATGATCTATAAGCTACGATTTATATGACTAAACTGGCAAAATACGCCACACTCCTTGGTTCAGAAACCGACCGAAACAAGTAAACAACCAATCAGAGCTCGTTATTTTGGTTACGTGACCAGTATTTCCTAATTTGGTCGGTTCATGCCTTGATTTATTCAAGGTTTAACAGCAGTACCATCCCCAAAATGAATTTAGAAATTTCCCACACGTTTTTCTTATGAGAGGCATTTACAAAATAAAACAATTTCACAATTGCAGTTAACAAAAAACACATTTAACATTAAAAAGCGCACACATAAATTGAATAAGGTTTGGGAAAAAGTTGTGGCAACCACATGACAATACAATGTCCGTTTCTGCTTCAAAAACATAAAATATTCGCTATATATCATTTGATCGGTGGGGAACATGATGATCAATAGTACTGCACAGCTCAGATCAGTCCAATAATATCCAGGGATCAGTATGGGATATCATCAGACAGAGATCTTGGGCTGGTTACCCCTAGTTTCCATGGTTACCCAGAGTTAGTACCATCCTCGGTTTAGGATCCTCTCAAACCTCTCCCAGTCGTTTCCTCTCATCTCATACCTGGAACAAACGATAACTTTTAGATGCACAGTGAGTGACACAATACTGATAAAAGAAAATCATCTTGAAATCATTACAAATTAAAAACAGTTATGGATTTTTACGGTCTACACGATGTGTTTCATGGTGTCTCAGGATCAGACACCAATCATATTATGAAGAATTTATAGTGAAATTATTTGTGAAAATCTCACCTCCTTCCCTTTCCCCAGTTCCTCCAGTAACCACCGTTATAGTTATTATTCCTGTTGTTATCAAAGCTATCCATGTTCCTCATGCCCTGATCCCAGTTGTTGTTTCCCCAGTAATTTCCCCAGGGTGCAGCCCACTGTGAGGTCCAGGTATTCCAGTTTCCTGGTCGCTCCTCCATCTTGATATAACTGTCCAACCTCCACCATTGGTACATGGGGGCCATCTGAACGGGGAGAAACAGTCTTTTATAATAGGGGTCTAAAGGGGGAACGGGTCATTTAGAATGGGGGGAGGATGGTGTTTTAGGTCACGGATATTCAATCCTCGCCTTGTCCAAGATTTCGCGCTGAACGTAATTTAAGTCAAATTTCATTGTTTATCATACAGTCGGACCCTGATTTACCGGGATGCTCGGGGTAAAGGGTTTTGCCCGGTAAATCGGGGTGCCCGGTATATCGGGGTCAAATACTGTTACTTTTCTATTTCGGGGGAAGATTATCCTCCCGGTAAACCGGGGTTCCGATAAATCGGGGCCCGGTAAATCGGGGTCCGACCGTACGTTAAATTTCAGTGTTTATCATACCTCCTTATTGTTGTTATTGTTGTCCCATGATGATTTTCCGCTGTCTGAATCCTTCCTATCCTCCTTCCTCCTTTCTTTCTCGTTCCGGGCTTGATCCTGATCATACCTAGGAATATAGTTTTAGTAACATGTTCCAGTGTATTGTAACCACGAGCTTGTTTAGCATCTCTCTATCTCTTTATCTCTCTTGCTCTTTATCTCTTTCTAGTTCTACATCTATCTATCCCCTTCCTATTTGTCCCTGTTCCTCTCTCTTGACATGCCTTGATTTATTCAAGGTTTAACAGCAGTACCATCCCCAAAATGAATTTAGAAATTTCCCACACGTTTTTCCTATGAGAGGCATTTACAAAATAAAAAACAATTTCACAATTGCAGTTAACAAAAAACACATTTAACATTAAAAAGCGCACACATAAATTGAATAAGGTTTGGGAAAAAGTTGTGGCAACCACATGACAATACAATGTCCGTTTCTGCTTCAAAAACATAAAATATTGGCTATATATCATTTGATCGGTGGGGAACATGATGATCAATAGTACTGCACAGCTCAGATCAGTCCAATAATATCCAGGGATCAGTATGGGATATCATCAGACAGAGATCTTGGGCTGGTTACCCCTAGTTTCCATGGTTACCCAGAGTTAGTACCATCCTCGGTTTAGGATCCTCTCAAACCTCTCCCAGTCGTTTCCTCTCATCTCATACCTGGAACAAACGATAACTTTTAGATGCACAGTGAGTGACACAATACTGATAAAAGAAAATCATCTTGAAATCATTACAAATTAAAAACAGTTATGGATTTTTACGGTCTACACGATGTGTTTCATGGTGTCTCAGGATCAGACACCAATCATATTATGAAGAATTTATAGTGAAATTATTTGTGAAAATCTCACCTCCTTCCCTTTCCCCAGTTCCTCCAGTAACCACCGTTATAGTTATTATTCCTGTTGTTATCAAAGCTATCCATGTTCCTCATGCCCTGATCCCAGTTGTTGTTTCCCCAGTAATTTCCCCAGGGTGCAGCCCACTGTGAGGTCCAGGTATTCCAGTTTCCTGGTCGCTCCTCCATCTTGATATAACTGTCCAACCTCCACCATTGGTACATGGGGGCCATCTGAACGGGGAGAAACAGTCTTTTATAATAGGGGTCTAAAGGGGGAACGGGTCATTTAGAATGGGGGGAGGATGGTGTTTTAGCAGTGCCTATAAGTTAGGAGCGGAACAGGTTCTAAAGCGCGACTTGCATTGTTTATCATACCTCCTTATTGTTGTTATTGTTGTCCCATGATGATTTTCCGCTGTCTGAATCCTTCCTATCCTCCTTCCTCCTTTCTTTCTCGTTCCGGGCTTGATCCTGATCATACCTAGGAATATAGTTTTAGTCCCCTGTTCCAGTGTATTGTAACCACGAGCTTGTTTAGCATCTCTCTATCTCTTTATCTCTCTTGCTCTTTATCTCTTTCTACATCTATCTATCCCCTTCCTATTTGTCCCTGTTCCTCTCTCTTGATCTTCTTATCTATACCTGATTTGCCAATCGCATCTAGATTTTTCGTAGGAAGCGTACTGCGTCTCACTTATGTTCCTTCGTACCTATAAAATGATAACTTTACGGTAGTTTAGGTTGTTAGACTGGATGATCCAACCGGAAGAAGTTGACCAAGTATTTCAGTAAAATGGGGTAATATTTTGAAATTAGAATATGAGATTTATCAGGAATGAATATAGTTTGATCAATGCCTGACAATATGTTTTCTATTACAACGGGATTTTAAATCAGTCAACAAATTATCATTAATTCTTACCTCCCAGTCGATAAAGACTCGTCCATCAATTCGCTGTCGAGGGATGAAAACACCGAAATCCATGTAAAACTCTCCAGTACTGTACTTGTATGTTTGCCTGAGAAATGAGTGGTGTTATATGCCATCCATAATCGATATTTGTCATTTGAGTGTTGTCAATATTATGCCCATATTTAGGTGTATGTAGTCGCACTTAATCTCCATATTTGGTAAACATACAGTTGAACCCAGATTTACCGAAGCCCCGGCACCTCGATTGACCGGGCAAATCCCCCGAATATCCCACTATTCACTAACTCGGGGTCAAATTGCAGCTGTATAGTAGCTGTCAGAGTATTGGCCTGGCTCTATTCTAATTTCTCTCACACGTGAAAACTGTTGTCAGAGCATTCGCCTGACATAACAATAACTCACATGTAATTGTTATAGGACCGTTGGAAGATTTCAGGCTGCGATGGTTTTGCAGAGGGTCCACCATTCAGCTTTGTCACATAAGATCCATTATAGACTTTAGGTGTATCAGTGTACTGGGGTGCGTTGAAGCAGTCAGTCAGATTAACTCGATGATACCTGTTGAAATGGAATAGGAATTTGTGAGCATGTTGAGTGGTTTGAAACATAACATAATCCCTACACGTCAAACACCACTGACAGTAAAACGATAACACAAAATATGCAAGTTACACTAAGAATAATAAATATCCAAGTTTGAGAATTCCCAGATTAGTTAACTAATCATCAGACAATTTCCCCTATTCACCTGAAGTACTGTTGCCCGGGTTGCTGTCGAATGGCAAGAGATCCCCTACATACCAGCTGACAGGATTTGTTGGAGAATGATCGATACATCGGTCCTTCCTCTGCCATCCTGAGAGTGGAGAGGAGTGTAATGTAAGGACTGTGGAGAGAATGTAAGGAGCGTAGAAATAATGTGAGCCGTGAGGAGTGTGTGATGAGTGTGGAAATAATATGTAAGGAGTGTGGAAATAATTTAAGGAGTGTGGACTGTGTGATGAGACCTTTATTCCACTCCTCACGCCTTTGCTACTATATATATATATATATATATATACATCCTGATAAGGAGTGTGAAACTTTACACACTTGCTTTACACTCAACGATATGCCCAATGCTTTGTAACTTTCTTACCTATCTTGGAAAATGAATCGCTGCTCCGGTAAGTTTGGCATTTCGTATTCATCATCTCTTCCATAGGATGTCCGGCCCCTGGATAAAACAATATGATTTCACAAAGGAGTAATTACACAGGACCATGGTTAAGCGAACTAAATTCAACAGCCCCAAAAGCCACCGTGTGGAACTAAACCGTCATTTGTACTTTTGCACGTGTAGAACTAAACCATCATGTGTAATTTTGCACGTGCGGAAAGATAAAATTGAAGACAGGAGATAAGTTATAGCCGGAGACTCGGTGCAAGATGTCTCAGCGCAAGCCCTGGATATCATAGACCAATGAATAATGAATAACATAAATAACAACTTAGTCTAGTCGACTGAGAGATTATAAAGAAAGGAGCAAGAAGGCAGAGAAACATTTTGTCAAGTTTTGGGTAAGTCGGAAGAACGTGTCCGTTTGTCTCATGAGCGCTCATGAGTGTATCATGAGTGTATCATGAGTGTATCATGAGTGTATCATGAGTGTATCATGAGTGTATCATGAGTGTATCATGAGTGTATCATGAGTGTATCATGAGTGTATCATGAGTGTATCATGAGTGTATCATGAGTGTATCATGAGTGTATCATGAGTGTATCATGAGTGTATCATGAGTGTATCATGAGTGTATCATGAGTGTATCATGAGTGTATCATGAGTGTATCATGAGTGTATCATGAGTGTATCATGAGTGTATCATGAGTGTATCATGAGTGTATCATGAGTGTATCATGAGTGTATCATGAGTGTATCATGAGTGTATCATGAGTGTATCATGAGTGTATCATGAGTGTATCATGAGTGTATCATGAGTGTATCATGAGTGTATCATGAGTGTATCATGAGTGTATCATGAGTGTATCATGAGTGTATCATGAGTGTATCATGAGTGTATCATGAGTGTATCATGAGTGTATCATGAGTGTATCATGAGTGTATCATGAGTGTATCATGAGTGTATCATGAGTGTATCATGAGTGTATCATGAGTGTATCATGAGTGTATCATGAGTGTATCATGAGTGTATCATGAGTGTATCATGAGTGTATCATGAGTGTATCATGAGTGTATCATGAGTGTATCATGAGTGTATCATGAGTGTATCATGAGTGTATCATGAGTGTATCATGAGTGTATCATGAGTGTATCATGAGTGTATCATGAGTGTATCATGAGTGTATCATGAGTGTATCATGAGTGTATCATGAGTGTATCATGAGTGTATCATGAGTGTATCATGAGTGTATCATGAGTGTATCATGAGTGTATCATGAGTGTATCATGAGTGTATCATGAGTGTATCATGAGTGTATCATGAGTGTATCATGAGTGTATCATGAGTGTATCATGAGTGTATCATGAGTGTATCATGAGTGTATCATGAGTGTATCATGAGTGTATCATGAGTGTATCATGAGTGTATCATGAGTGTATCATGAGTGTATCATGAGTGTATCATGAGTGTATCATGAGTGTATCATGAGTGTATCATGAGTGTATCATGAGTGTATCATGAGTGTATCATGAGTGTATCATGAGTGTATCATGAGTGTATCATGAGTGTATCATGAGTGTATCATGAGTGTATCATGAGTGTATCATGAGTGTATCATGAGTGTATCATGAGTGTATCATGAGTGTATCATGAGTGTATCATGAGTGTATCATGAGTGTATCATGAGTGTATCATGAGTGTATCATGAGTGTATCATGAGTGTATCATGAGTGTATCATGAGTGTATCATGAGTGTATCATGAGTGTATCATGAGTGTATCATGAGTGTATCATGAGTGTATCATGAGTGTATCATGAGTGTATCATGAGTGTATCATGAGTGTATCATGAGTGTATCATGAGTGTATCATGAGTGTATCATGAGTGTATCATGAGTGTATCATGAGTGTATCATGAGTGTATCATGAGTGTATCATGAGTGTATCATGAGTGTATCATGAGTGTATCATGAGTGTATCATGAGTGTATCATGAGTGTATCATGAGTGTATCATGAGTGTATCATGAGTGTATCATGAGTGTATCATGAGTGTATCATGAGTGTATCATGAGTGTATCATGAGTGTATCATGAGTGTATCATGAGTGTATCATGAGTGTATCATGAGTGTATCATGAGTGTATCATGAGTGTATCATGAGTGTATCATGAGTGGTCTCATGAGCGCTCATGAGCGCTCATGAGACACTCATGATACACTCATGATACACTCATGATACACTCATGATACACTCATGATACACTCATGATACACTCATGATACACTCATGATACACTCATGATACACTCATGATACACTCATGATACACTCATGATACACTCATGATACACTCATGATACACTCATGATACACTCATGATACACTCATGATACACTCATGATACACTCATGACACACTCATGATACACTCATGAGCGCTCATGAGACAAACGGACACGTTCTTCCGACTTACCAAGTTTTGTTTAGTTATCAAAATACCTAGCACAAGCAGTTGTTTAGTAAAGGCGATTACTATAAACTTCACATTAGGCAGAGGCAGATGACCATATAACCATATAACCATACGAAATTTGTTTTGTATAAATATGGGGGATGGGGATAGTCTAACCCTAACAAAACCTAAACGTTCTGCTACACCCAATCTGCATCGTACGCTGTGCGTGGGCTATACACATTTGGGCTATACACATTTGAGTGCCATCTCTTCCTGGGAAGGGGGAAGGAACAGAATATGTGAAACAAGTAAAGTACAGCCGGACCCCGATTTAACGGACAAAAGTCTTTCCCCCGAGGGTGCCGCACCGTTAAATCGGGGTCATACTGTTATATATACTGTTATAGTATAACACATCCCCATCTAAAACCTACCAGTTTTGGGCGGAGATGGCTGCTACAAGAACAAGGATCACAATAGAAAACCGCATGGCTGAAAAGTATTGATTTTTGACAAATCTGACTTCCCTTTTATACCAGAGCGAGGCGGTGGGGCAGCAGTAGGATGCATTCCTGCAGTGCAAGTGCATAAATTGAATTAGGGTAAATATGTGCATTTGACAGGGAAATTATGGAGGCCTAAAGCAAATTATCTCGCCCCCTTTGCAGTTGTACGTGCCGGGAAGAGAGAGGGGGAGGGGAGAGAGAAAAAGAGAGAGGAAGAGATAGAGAGAGAGAGGAAGAGAGAGAGAGAGAGAGAGAGAGAGAGAGAGAGGAAGGGTGAGAGATAGAGTTTAGTAAAGCATATATACATGCTTTGTAAATCAGGGGTTATAGAATCAACAGCATTTACGTACTTCCAGTCCTCTACCCAGCAGTTCTCACTAAACTTCTCGTTGAAATTTGAATTTCACCCGTCCAGTTTGTGACTCTATATGCCATGTGAGTGCATAAAACTTCAATAATCATAAAACGCAAAATTTTTATATAAATGTACATAATTAGAAGAATACAACAATTTCGCAGTTTTAAAAAACGGATAAAACCCATAAAAATGCTGTAAAAGTGTTCTTTGAAGATAACATACTTTACTAATAAGCCGATCGCTGACCACTCTTCAGTTTGGTCAGAAAGTTGATTCCACCTGAAATGAAGCACTTAGTTAATCATTCAATCATACTTGTCATAATAAGACGAATTCTGTTGTAACAGAACAAATTGAGACATATTTAGGCAAGTTATTAGTTAGGTATTACTGATTTGATTGATTGATTGGTTAATACCTCGGCATTGAAGTTAATTTATGACATTTTAGGTAAGTTACCCTTGATAGGTCCCCTGATATTTAGGTAAATTATTACCTCGGCAATCAGCTCTCCATTCATCTCCATTGTACTCCTTCACATTGAGCGTTGTTAAGTAGTTAATCCGTCCACGTGTATCCACCTTCCAGTGAGAGCCATCCTTTACCCTCAAACAAGTCAGAAACCTAGGACATCAAACAATTGTTTCTATAGATGTACAGCAAACAGGACAGAAACATAAAGATCAAATGTGTTTCTGCATAGATACAGTTAATACAGGCGGACCCATAACCTGTTTACCGAACATCCCGGTAAATCGAGGTTAGACTGTAGTTCCAGTTTTATTTAACACGTACGTGATACTTCCCCGCATGTCTGATTTCCACACCACTTGTTGCATATTCTTAGATCCTGATCGATTCTTATCCATATTGTTAACTAGTTAATTAGTTCATATAATTAATAATAATTAGTTAATTAGCATTAATTAATTGCACAATTCTAACAAAGATAAAAGTTTTGCTAACAAGCTAACAAACAAGGTGTATACAGCAGGCTACTATAAAGTCTTGTTAGGGCCTAGACAAACAGCGTACACTACAGCACTCATGATGCAGAATAAACAAAAAATACAGTGATAAAAACAATAAAAATGCATACAGTCAGACCCTGTGATTTTAATAAACTATATGTGATAATTAATAAATTGCAGTTGTACGTTTAACTAAAAATTCTCGGTAAGAAAGTAAATCAGGGTTGGGGTAAATTTTGACGATTGATCATGGATCGAATGATATTACATGATGTTCTTGATTTTGTTGGCAAATGAACAGTGATGAAATATAGAAACCTAAAACCGGGGGGGGCTAAGAATTGCTTGAACAAACAATTCAAAGCTAGCAATCCGTTTGCTGGTTGGTCCGCTAGTAGTTATCAGGGGATACACGCAGTGGCACACCCTCCCCCGCTAAATGACCGCTTTTAGTAGTTGTAGTTGGGTCATTCTCATAAAATTGGGAGAATTGCCTTTAGAGCACCTTAACATTGGTCAACTTTGGTAATTTTGGTACCATAATGTAGAAAAACGTCTAAATTAACCAAAAATGAACAGCATAGTACAATTATGTATCATAGGAATGAATAATGACGCATAACATGCTAAAAATGACCGATTTTTGGCGTGGACGTAATCATTACGGTAATGACCATGACGACCGTGACGGGTCATAAAATCGCTCATAAAATCAGTTATGGTTGTCGTACGACGTAAAAATGGGTATCCAGCGGTAGCTCTCAAAGAGATCTGTCTGATTGGGAAATATGAAACCATACTTGTAACTAATTTGGATTTAAATTGCTTTAGTAGAAAAAAATGTAATGATTTTAACGACCGTGACATTCGACCGTAACGTAACGGTCGTTAAAAATGTAACGACCATTACGTAACGGTCGTTAAATTTTGTAACGACCGTAACGTTTTGGTCGCTACGAAAGTAACGACCATGA
>AVPN01000399.1:0-24443 GCA_000695325.1 Pleurobrachia bachei | reverse complement strand
GAGAGAGAGAGAAAGAGAGAGAGAGAGAAAGAGAGAGAGAGAGAAAGAGAGAGAGAGAGAAAGAGAGAGAGAGAGAAAGAGAGAGAGAGAGAAAGAGAGAGAGAGAGAAAGAGAGAGAGAGAGAAAGAGAGAGAGAGAGAAAGAGAGAGAGAGAGAAAGAGAGAGAGAGAGAAAGAGAGAGAGAGAGAAAGAGAGAGAGAGAGAAAGAGAGAGAGAGAGAAAGAGAGAGAGAGAGAAAGAGAGAGAGAGAGAAAGAGAGAGAGAGAGAAAGAGAGAGAGAGAGAGAGAGAGAGAGAGAGAGAGAGAGAGAGAGAAGGTATTTAAAGTCGGTTACTCAATCGATTGTTTAAAACCGTACTATGCGTTCGGCAGTTTTTTGGGCGTAAACAACTTTTAATAACGGCTTCGAGAGTTTAAATCAATTCAACTTTCCAGTTGTGAGTTATGTTGTTGGTTCAATCTCGGCTTACGCCTGAATGCCAGATATTTTTAAAATTTTCCTTAATCAGATCTCATTATAGGCTGAAGGGAACAAAACATTCCGCTCTTGTTGTGAAATCTACTACCACAGATACTTTGTTCTAGCAGTTGTGAGTGCTTCAATATAGCTGGTCTAATACCAAGATGCATGCTAATACCAAGATTCATGAGCTGATTTATGGTGCTTTCACTTTCTGGACTCCTCATTTCTGGATCTCTCAACTTCTGGATGTTTTGGTTCTTTCTACTCGGATCATCTCTTATTGGCGATTGCTTGGATCATCTCTGATTGCTGGTGGTTAGCTACACTGGACATGATTTTATTTTACTTTCGCTGATACTTCTCGACACATAAATACATAATATGTGTGTGATCATATGTCATCTGGAACGTGCTGTGAATTACAACACGTGATCACAGATCCTATGATCACATTGTCTCTCACTCTTTCCAGGCAATTTCCGTGGTTTCATGTCTCCCAACTACAATTCCCCATTGCCGGATCTTATCTGCATCCCCCACTGAAACTGGTGGTCATGTTATCCGGTGCTTGTGTGACGGTGAGTGTACTAAAAACTCTAATGCGCAAGATGAAGGAAACATTGTCCAATTACAACCATGTACCTGACGACTAGTTAAAGGTAAGTTCTTCAAATATGAGAGTTAGTGAGATCTGATAAGATCGATTGTTGATCAACTGACAGACGATCATTTGCACAGGTTATCATCTGGTAACGCTGGACCTGCTAGAATTCACCGGATATTCAAGTCTCACTGTCTCCGGGGAACAGGATGGAAGAAAGAGGGAGTTTGTTAAGGTGGAGTACTACGCTAACGAGCAGGACATGTTCATTGTTCTAGATGGTATGTGCATTGTTCTAGATGGTATGTTAATCACCGTTTATATTTGTACTACCCCAAGTCTAAGTTTTGGGAAAAGTTTGTCTGATGATTACATATCATACAGGTGAACAATTTGATGTGAAGGACACTAGGCACCAGGAAGAGGGACTGAAGCTGAAGACACTGTTCGAGGATCCTGACTTCCGGTATGGAATTAAATAATTTCGTAAAACAACATCCAGATGTCATTTGGCTTAACTTGAATTTCAGCTGTTGATAAGAATCGCACAGTTAACCCCAATTTATGCAAACGTGTCATTTCCATTTCAGATTCTTCCCCGTTGCTGTGAAACTGATTCACGATGAGCTCCAACTAAAAGGATGGGAATCCCCCGCCGCCATGTTCCTTTATAGGATGGGGATGGCTGCCGATAACTTTCACCACCAAAAACGGGTATGTACTAATATACTGTCAAGTCTTGATTTAACTGACTCCTTATGTGGGTTTTGTGAAGCAGTCAAACCCGGGGTTGACAAACCCCGATTCGCTAGAATCCAATCTCGTATCTCACGAATTCCTCGAAGGGTTTACACTTTACACGGTAAACTGCTGTAACAGCAGTTTACAGTGTAAATCAAAACCTTCGAGGATTACGGTAAATATAGCTCGTCTGTACAGACCGGCATGCTTATGACAAGTTATACTTTCTCTCAATTCTCAAACTCCCCCTCTGATCTGATCAGGCTAAAAGAAGCTTGATGACTGAAACGGTTGAAGTTGACCCTAGGACCTATCAGTTCAACGGGCCTAACGCTACTAAGATCTGCACTTTCAATGGCTGGGCTGCACCGGACATTGATGCTCTTATTGCTGATGAGTGTAGGGGACTTTGCGGACAGGTAGATACTAAGTTACCGTGGCAACCAACTAAGTTACCATGGTAACCAACTAAGTTACTAACTGAGTTACTAACTTATCAGAAAAATTCGGCCCGTTTTGGGAAATTAGTGTAAAAATTTGGTATTTTTAAGGCATATCCTGGTCCATCACACCACACATTCATTCATTTAATTTCCTTGTACTCATTTAACTAATCTTACGACAGGATTATTATATCGCTATTATTTATTTTTCAAATTGATTAATTACAGACTTGCAAAGAGTGTTGGGATTGGGTTTGCGGTGACTGCTGTGCACACACAGGGTCGAATGCAGTACTGCTGAAAACAAGGCTACCTATGAAATGGATCACTCACGTAAAGGCGTGAATCAAATGTTTATCTTGGCGACATAGCCACCTAGTGCGATCCCCACACACCAGGTGTCTATGTCACCAAATGTTTATCCTTCCTGGATCCTGAAATATCGTTTCCGCAGAAGTTCAACCATGGGTCTAGATAATTTTTACCTGCATACTCTCCTAAGAAAACAGCTTTGACTTGGGAGTCGCAACTCAAAGCTGCTTTCTTTGAACTAGTAACGAACGTAATAAGCCTTTATGAACCGTGATGTCACTGATTTAATCCCCTACCTATACAGTGACTGTTTGTCAACGGCACCTCATGAGACCCTATGCTAGTGGAGATGAGGGGAACTGACTTAGGACGAGGAAACACATCAGAAACCACCCCGGCCTCTCTCTCATTTCGATGATGGGTCGATCAATAGTGAGTGCAGTGTTGGAGCTTCAAGTTCTACTGACCTGCCAAGAGGAGGAGCAATGAACAATTAAACTATTTATTTTATTTAGTGTACGTGACCTTATATCTCTGGGATTTTTTCCCATTCATTTTACAACTTTTATTTATTTTAGCCAGCTGATCTGTGTTTTGATTTGTAAAATGACTCTGGAAAATAATTGGGCTCATATGTACTAAGTGGCTTAACTCATGCACACCAGATCCAAATTCCTCGAAGGGTTTACACTTTACACGGTAAACTGCTGTAACAGCAGTTTACAGTGTAAATCAAAACCTTCGAGGATTACGGTAAATATAGCTCGTCTGTACAGACCGGCATGCTTATGACAAGTTATACTTTCTCTCAATTCTCAAACTCCCCCTCTGATCTGATCAGGCTAAAAGAAGCTTGATGACTGAAACGGTTGAAGTTGACCCTAGGACCTATCAGTTCAACGGGCCTAACGCTACTAAGATCTGCACTTTCAATGGCTGGGCTGCACCGGACATTGATGCTCTTATTGCTGATGAGTGTAGGGGACTTTGCGGACAGGTAGATACTAAGTTACCGTGGCAACCAACTAAGTTACCATGGTAACCAACTAAGTTACTAACTGAGTTACTAACTTATCAGAAAAATTCGGCCCGTTTTGGGAAATTAGTGTAAAAATTTGGTATTTTTAAGGCATATCCTGGTCCATCACACCACACATTCATTCATTTAATTTCCTTGTACTCATTTAACTAATCTTACGACAGGATTATTATATCGCTATTATTTATTTTTCAAATTGATTAATTACAGACTTGCAAAGAGTGTTGGGATTGGGTTTGCGGTGACTGCTGTGCACCCCCAGGGTGCTTACGTCATGACGACTTTTGTTCCGATGGATACTTTACCTAGTGAGTGGTAAAGGCGTGAATCAAATGTTTATCTTGGCGACATAGCCACCTAGTGCGATCCCCACACACCAGGTGTCTATGTCACCAAATGTTTATCCTTCCTGGATCCTGAAATATCGTTTCCGCAGAAGTTCAACCATGGGTCTAGATAATTTTTACCTGCATACTCTCCTAAGAAAACAGCTTTGACTTGGGAGTCGCAACTCAAAGCTGCTTTCTTTGAACTAGTAACGAACGTAACAAGCCTTTATGAACCGTGATGTCACTGATTTAATCCCCTACCTATACAGTGACTGTTTGAGTTGCCGTGGAGTACTCTGGGATACGATCACCTCTACTCCCCTTGACTGTTAGGACGAGGAAACACATCAGAAACCACCCCGGCCTCTCTCTCATTTCGATGATGGGTCGATCAATAGTGAGTGCAGTGTTGGAGCTTCAAGTTCTACTGACCTGCCAAGGAGTTAAATGTTAGAGGAGGAGCAATGAACTATTAAACTATTTATTTTATTTAGTGTACGTGACCTTATATCTCTGGGATTTTTTCCCATTCATTTTACAACTTTTATTTATTTTAGCCAGCTAATCTGTGTTTTAATTTGTAAAATGACTCTGGAAAACAATTGGGCTCATATGTACTAAGTGGCTTTATTCATGCACACCAGATCCGCGAGCGGCGAGCGGCGAGCGCATCCCATCAAGAAGGGGCCACTCCAAGAGAGTTCCCCATGCAAAAGATACCGCTCTTAGTGCGCTCTTGGATATTATACATATATATATATATATATATATGGTCTATCTGGATGGATGGGGTGCGCTCTTGGACGCTCGCTTTTGAACATTATACAACTACAACAGCGTAAATGGTGGAGATGTAGCGGAGATATGGCCGACAACGTCCAAAAAGTGTGAACAACTCTGAGAGTATTTACCACTAACGTACAAACACAGAGCTGTTGTTTGCGGCCATGCTATTTGATTAAACAGAGCTGTTTTATCAACTAACAGACCTAACGCATTTACAAGAGGAAACAGAACTACCATGGGGCATGGGCTAGAAGATTTTTTTAGGACTCATTGAAATTAATTCCTCATATCATAATCACACCATAATCACACCAATACAGGATATGCCCTGAGCAAAATTATCAAATTTGGTTTCTCCGTTGATGTATACATTGATGAAGATGATTGAGAATCCGATTTTCAATCCGATGTCTGCGAAATTCTAAAATCCCTCGGTATCGAAGATACCCCACACTCTTCGCGGCCTTTGTTTGGCGCTCTTCGCGTGCCGGCAAGGGAGCTGGGAGGGGTAACTTCGTTACCAACAAATCCCACGGTATCCAGTTTAATTCCTGACCTCTCCTCTACTTCATATCAGATGTGTACCGCTTGTTGGAAGTGGGTGTGTAACGACTGTTGCTCCCACAAGGGCTGCATGAGACACGATGTATTTTGCGATGAGGGAGGTTACAGCTCAACGTGAGTATCATGAAGTTGTTGAGTCGTATGATACTGTGTTCGTGCTGTGAACAATTCAACGAACTTGTCAGTGTCCATTGGACACTGTCCAATCAAGTCTCGACGAGACAACTGACAAGTAATACAAGTAATACAAGTAATACAAGTAATACATGAATATGTAAATGTCTACTGATGATTGGTGCCTCCTCGTGGGGCATCATGAAACATGTGTATAGGCCCAAATAACTACCGTTGTTTTGATTTGTAAATATGTAATTATGTAATTAACAAAGAAAAACAAATTCTTGTAATTCGTTATAAGAATTTGTTTTTCTTTGTCAACCGCTCTCACACCAGTGTCCAGTGATTGAGCACTCTCCAGGAACGAGATTAACTCTCTTATTTTCACTAATTATGTAATTCTAACTAGGAACATTTGACTGACATGTTTTATGAAGGAGTCATACTTTATCCCAATTCATTGTCATTTTGATCTTTGTCTACTGATGATTGGTGCCTCCTCGTGGGGCACCATGAAACATGTGTATAGGCCCAAATAACTACCGTTGTTTTGATTTGTATAATTATGTAATTATACATTTCATTAATCTAATTTGTAATACAAATTCATTTTCAGTGATTGTCTAACTGGTCGTGGAGTCCTTTGGGATGAGCAGACGATATATCCTTACGACTGTTAATTGAAACATTCTGCGGAAGTATTTAACTTTAAGGACTGTTTTACGACTGTTAGGTAATTCAGCTAAGACTGCATGCAGAATGATTTGAGAATGTGAATTGTGAAAAATTCCTATCTGAACAATCATTTGAACATTCATAGCTTGGGTTCATTTAGTTCGGTCTATACTCTATGAACTGGAACATTTTTCTGTAGGTTTCGATGATCTGTAGTATTTTTTGTTACAACTATGTGAGGGTATTTATTTATTTAATGGGCAAAAAGTATGTCTTTTGAAGGAATGTCAGAAAATTTTAAAAGACTCGAAACAGTATAATAATGGCAAATTAAAATTCACTAAAAGACAAACGTTCCCCTTTATCACTGTTCTAGCAAACAATTCCTGGAAATAATATAGGGTATCACACGTATATGACAGAGATTGAGCGGATGAAGGTCAAAAACGCGTTTAACCGTCCAAAAAGTGTGAAGAATTCTGCGAGTATATTCTATAGAATACATACATAATATATAGATCATCAGATTTAAACACTCAACTATGCAAATAGAATATTATATTATATATCATATATTTTTGTATATCATATCTGTATTATAGTGTTCCAGAACATGTATAGGCATTCTGTTTCTATAAATTCACCCCAAGACCACATAAACAGGGTGTACACAACACATGTACATTGTATGAGATCAGGGTCCAACCCCAATAAATATATAGTGACACATATAGCTTGTAGTACTTGATATATATGTTATATATGTTTATATATAATAAGGTTATAACAGGCAACAGGTAATATTAGTAGGCAACATCATTAATTAGTGCGTTTGAATATAACTAATCATGAAAAGTGTATCACTCAATATATTAGAATAGTGTAACGCACAAATATAGTTTCCATTCCCATGTTGTTAATTAATTAAGTTTAATTAACATATAATATCACACAGTACTGCACGTGGCTTACGCTAGTTAGTATATTGTAAAATCTCGCAGTTCCGTGTCCCTATATATGTAATAATATTCTCTGATCTCTTTGTCTCGTAAATATAATTGTGAGTTTTTTAATCGCAAATATACCACACACAAACACGTGTACAACTCAATAATTATATTTATGAAGGAGCATTTTGCACGTGCAAGTTTTAATGTGTGGTATATGGTTACGATTACATCGCTCAAGATTCCCATTTAATACGCGGTGGCAGACCCACCCCTGCACCTCTACCCCAGCCGAAAACACCAGCGGGAGAGAATCAAAGACATCAGATAACTAGCCCCTTATTTGGGCATTGCATCTAATATTTTTCATATTTCCCCCACACGGATATCAAAGTGGGTCCTTATTCGTGTTATTCCACCTTCGGTTATTCAAAGTATGACAATTACTAGTCCTCTGTAACGTACACATATTATCATGTTAGAAGCGTGCACCCTGATCCAGTCTAAACTGACAAAAAACTAGCTGAAAATATATTATCAGCTCGAAATTTTACCTGTTTCGAGAGCTTCAAATCAGGACCACTAGTTCATCTAACATTTAGCTGTGAGTACTGCATAATTCAAAACCCCGTTTCTCACATTATCCCTGTCCGTCCTCCCCAGAGTGAAAATACAGAACAAATTGACACTGACACACGTTCTGGAACACACATGCGTGTAAAATAATGCCAAATATGGGCATAAAGCCAAATATGGAAATGTTTGCCAAGACCTAGAGGGCAACTGATCATGTGACTGTATATTTACACTGGTTATTATAATATTCGGTCTATATATATTTACAAAGGATAAAATGAAACACAAAACTCTCTAAAATGCGTTAAGAATCAACTAATTAACTAATTAATTAATTAAGAACAATATATCAATACTGATATGGGATGATCCTGAAGTATTATACACTGAGTGCGCTTGCCAGATGTTATGAAGATTCCCCTTTTTTTGCGTTGCTAGGTTCCAATTAGAATCCGATCCCAAAAATGACGACCACGACCTAAAACATAAGTGATGATAAGAATTCAGCATATTTATACCAAAGAAAAAGTCAAAAAGTGCCATTAGCGTGTTGTTAAATAACTGATTAACCAAAAATGTGCTATAATCGGTAAGGGGAAACTCTAACTGAATGGCGCTTCATTAATGGGATTCCATCACTCACAAAACTCTAACTGATAATGGAGCACAGCGATGAACCTTTCTCTGTATTGGGCCACCTTTGCGCTGTGATTATACATAATCCGATCGCGATTATTAACCGATATGTTGATTGTAGGTTGGCACTGATAAAGTTGAACACGCACAGAGTGTCCTAGAAGCATGGAGATTGGAGTCCGAGCTACAAACATTCTGTAACAGGTATATACACGCGGTGTCCCATATATTCTGTAACAGGTATAGTTACTTAAATAATTGGTTACAAAGTCACCTAGTCGTGTACTAAGCTGCATACTGCTAGTTTCCTCGCAGCAAGATGATAAGTTTGGAGTGTAGTATCGGTTCCAATATGTATTACCAAACTGTTATTTAGGTTCCAATATCACCAATTTCTGTTTATTGTTCAGGTCGGATATGTCGGCTGATGACATCTCAGCGTTTAAACACTGTGTAGAGAGGGCTGATGGGGCAGCGGAAAGGGAGAGGATACACCCCATGGTACTGAAACACGCCCACCAGAGACTCAAATCTGAACTTGCCAAACAGGTATGCATATAATGTGTGCGTTCTATCACCATCTCTATTATAAGTTGAAGATGAACGTCGAAGTGGCCGTTCGTTCAGCGGTATCTAAGCGACAGGCTGCTCCTTCATAAAACACTCTATGGGCACAAAGCTGTAAAGCTGTTGCTCACACTTTTGGAACTTCCAGTGGAAGTTTGTTAATATTTTCGAATGACTTTTAACATGCCAGTCACCTTAGTTACCACTTCAGTTGCCATGGCAACCGTGTTATTGACGTTGAAAGGGGCGAAAAGAACCACCCGGCGAAGCCGGGTGGGTTATCAAGAAGCGCTTACTTGTAACTTGGGGCGTACCCAATAGGTGCGCTAGTATATAATAATTCGAATCTAATGTCCATATTGTATACCTGCAGCCGGATGACACCCCGAACCTCTTTGAAGGGGTACTTCTTATTCTTCTCCGTCTGTTTTATTTTAGCCATTCGCTCCTTTGATAATTCAACCTGTATAACAGAGAGGGTGTTGTTACTCAGAGAGGGCGCGGGTGGGATGTTTTACTTGTTACTCAACCTGTAGTGCAGAGGGGGTTGTTACTCAACCTGTAGTGCAGAGGGGGTTGTTACTCAACCTGTAGTGCAGAGGGGGTTGTTACTCAACCTGTAGTGCAGAGGGGGTTGTTACTCAACCTGTAGTGCAGAGGGGGTTGTTACTCAACCTGTAGTGCAGAGGGGGTTGTTACTCAACCTGTAGTGCAGAGGGGGTTGTTACTCAACCTGTAGTGCAGAGGGGGTTGTTACTCAACCTGTAGTGCAGAGGGGGTTGTTACTCAACCTGTAGTGCAGAGGGGGTTGTTACTCAACCTGTAGTGCAGAGGGGGTTGTTACTCAACCTGTATAATAACAGAGGGGGTTGTTACTCAACATGTATAATAACAGAGGGGGTTGTTACTCAACATGTATAATAACAGAGGGGGTTGTTACTCAACATGTATAATAACAGAGGGGGTTGTTACTCAACATGTATAATAACAGAGGGGGTTGTTACTCAACATGTATAATAACAGAGGGGGTTGTTACTCAACATGTATAATAACAGAGGGGGTTGTTACTCAACATGTATAATAACAGAGGGGGTTGTTACTCAACATGTATAATAACAGAGGGGGTTGTTACTCAACATGTATAATAACAGAGGGGGTTGTTACTCAACATGTATAATAACAGAGGGGGTTGTTACTCAACATGTATAATAACAGAGGGGGTTGTTACTCAACATGTATAATAACAGAGGGGGTTGTTACTCAACATGTATATGTACAGAGGGTGCTGTTATGGATTCCATCACTCACAAAACTCTAACTGATAATGTAGCACAGTGATGAACCTTTCTCTATATCATCTCTGTGTGAGCGCACGTGCCCGGGCATGCCAAATGTACTGTCTCTGTATTCTTTCTGTAGATAGTACTACAGACTACAGCCTACAGAGAAAATACAGAGAAAGGTTCATCGCTGTGCTCCATTATCAGTTAGAGTTTTGTGAGTGATGGAACCCCATTAATGTAGCGCCATTCAGTTAGAGTTTCCTCTAACAAGCTTGATAAAGATTAACTTACCTAGAAACTATTAAACAACTACATCTCCATCCTCCAGCTCCTAGAATTCCCCATTATATCGATCCAATTAACCCTCCTTGAAACTAGTCAACGACTACCCTCCATGAACCTCCAAGTCCACAATTATAACAACGTATCCCCGAATAAACTACATTACACGAGCTCTCCGAGAGCTTGGCAAGGCGCACTAAGCCACACACCGCACATAGCTACTCTATAAATAGCAACCGCATGGCAGAGTGGTCACGTGGGGAAGTGTGGACCAATCAGAGCGTAGTGTTGGTGTCACGTGAGCAGAATGGAGCCAATCGGAGAGAAGTAGGAGAGACACGTGATGCTAGCAATGATAATAATGGGCTTTTTCCGGGTTGTGCGCTCTCTCTCTCTCTCTCTCTCTCTCTCTCTCTCTCTCTCTCTCTGCTGTTAGATGTGTACATTTTGCGTGTGTAGGGCGCGATACAAACTATGTCTCTCGATATAGATCCGCGTTTGAAACAGTGAGAAAGAAAAGGAGAGAGCAATATGAGAAAGATAAGGATAGGGCAGCGAGAAAGAAAAAATATCGAAATAAGGAGGTTCATCCCAAAGGTAGAATAAATTAAAAAATGGGGAGCTCTCTTCGATGTGGTGCATTTGATTGGGGTGTCTTCTGGATGTGCTTCGCTCTTAGATCTTTGAGGCCTTTGAACTTTACTATGGTTCACTATTGGTGAGAAAAGTAGAACGACAAATTAGTTTAAAAAGAAGTCAATTAAAAGTGCATTTCCAGCTCAGTCAAGATATCAATAAATCCCAATAGTTATCACTTATCAGTTTTCTAATACACTTACACACTGTCAGAGCATTGTCCTGACCCTATTCTCATTTCTTTCAAATAAGCGGATCTTGCGAGAACTGTGGTCAGAGCATTGGCCTGACAGCTTACACATGTCTCTGATCATATATCTGGAAAGTCATCATAGCCTTAGCCAGATTACCGGCCGCTGCTGCAGTCTGCACTCATCAGAAACTGATCATCAGATTATACAGCATTCCTAGTGCTGACACTCGATTTCAGTTGTCATGGTGACTATGATTTCGGCGAGAAGCGAGGAAAGAGTGGTCAAGCATTCATTACATCTATCTACTTTTTTGTAGTTCTCACAATTATATCAATGAATGTTGATGGTAGGCCAGAGTCTCACTGAGCCGTCATGGTGACCAGGTTGGGTGAAGGGGCCGGGTTGCCATGGTGACAATTATATCAGTGTATGTTGATCGTAGGTGTTTTCTCTCCCAGCGTCTCACTAAGTTTCTTCAAGTGGTAATTTTCAAGTTCCAAACTTCTGCTAACCACACCAAGCTCCTCAACCTGTGATGAAAATATGCGTTGGAAATCTCAAAATCCAAACAAAGCCATAGGTAGTACCTATTAGGAACCATTAGACAACTTGAGATCTCAGGTCTCAGTGCAAAATAGCCGTGGCAAGAACCTGAGGTTTTCCCAATAATAATAATAATTACCTGAACAGAAAGGTTCTTTGCAGTCCTCTCTAGAACATGTCCCTTGACCTCTGATTCCTCAAGCCTGTCAAGCGCCTCCCGCAGTCGTTTGGCGAGCGCTGAAATAAGATTATTTCTCAAATGACACACCTAGTGTACTAAAACTTTAAAAAATGCGAACAAAACATGCATTATTTATCCTTTATCGTTACCCACGATAGAAATGTCAGGCCAATGAATGCTCTGATGAACTTACCAGAGTTTTCACTATGGAATGTGTCCTCCTTCTCCTGCAGTTGGGACTGTATCGTTTTGGTATCTTGCATACTTCGCACCAGCTTAGCCTTCAGCTTTTGCCTGGAAAGATGGTAACCATAGTAACCAAAGTAAGGGTCAGCACACACCAAAGTTAAAATTAAAATTAAAACACACACGTTAAAATTTTAACACGCACATTTTGCACTGTAACGCCGCGCAATTTGCGCGGATTTCAAGTTTCTTAAGCTCTTCAGAACGGGCTGGATGCCCTCTTTCCAACAAGCCCAAAAAGAAGCATTTTCGCCAAGAAATGGCAGAGTTATGACCAGAAACGTCAAATTTTAACTTTAATTTTAACTTTGGTGTGTGCTGACCCTAACCCAATACACAACTACCTAACCATGGTTACCAAATGTTCTGTGGAAATAATTCTTCTTATACCTAACGACTAGCTCCTAGTACAGTCGGACCCCGATTTACCGGAATCCCGATTTACCGGGAGTAAAAACTTCCCCCAATTTAGGAAAATAACGGTATTTTACCCCGATATACCGGGCACCCCGATTTACCGGGCAAAACCCTTTCCCCTGAGCATCCCGGTAAAATGAAATATTGAGGGGTGGGAGGTCCAGAATATCTATTATTCGAGCTATGCTGCAGGCGCATGTGCCAGGAAAAGCCATTGGTAATTCTTTGTGAGCCTATACTCTGCGATAAAATTATCATTGGTCCGCAGTATTCTTTTTTGAGTAATAAAAATCCTTCTCTCCTAGTCCCTCTTTCATGAATTATTCAGAAATGGACTATTTTGAGACTATTTTGAGACGGTATCGTGTGAAGCTGAGCTTGAGTACAAACCTATCAAGCTTGATAGACTGAATTATCTTCTCAGCTTTAGGAAACTGGGGTACAGATGTTGCGTCTTGCTGAAACTTTACCGCAGGCGAGGAGTCTTGTTGATCGGGGGAATCTATCCAGCCTGGAGGGGGAATAAAAACTATAACTGAAGAACACATTTATAAAAATAAAACTGAACAACAACAACAACAACAAACTGGATTTATATACCGACTAAATAGACAGGTACTCTCGAGTAGATCGAAGAGTAATTGCCATTCATAGCGGTTCTCTCATCCTATCTTGACATATTGGTTGACAAAAGGTCGTAAATGGTAACTCAAACCGGTGACTTATAACTGACATAATATATAGTATACTTTATTAACTCTCAACACTTGGTGACTGTGGGTGACAAGTATAATCAGAAAAAATGATAACAAAAAATGATAAACTGAACCATACATGTTCGTCTCTAAAAGCTGTTTCAGAAAAATACTTGCCTCGAACATTTGAACAATCCGTTCCTGCCAGGAACCGACCGAATCAGGAAATACTATACTGGTCCATGATTGCGGATTTGCTGATAACCAGTCACGTGATTTAAACAACGAGTTTTGATTGGTTGTTTACGTGTTTCGGTCGGTTCCCGGTCCC
Source organism: Pleurobrachia bachei (assembly GCA_000695325.1). NCBI lineage: Eukaryota > Metazoa > Ctenophora > Tentaculata > Cydippida > Pleurobrachiidae > Pleurobrachia > Pleurobrachia bachei. The sequence continues at coordinate 10,839 of AVPN01000399.1, read as the reverse complement.
CACCTAAACTTACCTTTGAAAAATGCTTCTTCGATATACGAGATTTCTGCTTTAGCCTCCGTCAAAGCAGATTTCAGTTTTTCATTTTCTTGGGCGTACTTGGCATCAAGCTGAGCTGCTTTCGATTCTGCATCCGTAGCCTGCGTGAGAAAAAACGGTTTGAATATCGACCCTTTCGGCTCTCCTTGCAGCCCGGCCCGATTCAATCAAGGTTTTAAAAAAATTGTAATCATTAATCACTTATGTCTTCACCTTTTCCTGTAGATTCCTTGAAGAGGATTTCATCGTATCTAGTTCACTTTTCAACTGTGAAATTTGTCTGTCCCTGTCTTGGAGGGATTCCTCACTCTTTGTGTGTGATTTGACAAGTTCCGATAACCGGTGGTGAAGTTGGCCGTTCTGCTCTTCGACTTTCTCGACCTGGAGGTTTCAGATGTTTCGATAAGATAGATTACTTAAGTAATCTATAGTTGGATCCATATTTATATAGTGAGTTATTCAACATTGGAACAACGATATACATATACAACTATTTAGGAAGATGGATAGGTCCACTTTTTGCGCTTACCAGCGCAGTGATAACGTACGTTTCCATTTGCAGATTCCAGTTCATTTTTCAGTCCCTCCATTTGTGACATGAGTTCTTCAACTTGATTTTTTAGTACCTCCGCCTGATGTTCCGCTGTCTGGAGAGAAGCATTCTCCCGTCTTAGCTCACCTGGTGGGAATAGTGGGGTTTTTATATCATGATCCGATTCCACAGGACTATTATAGGACCGAATCACTGGTATCTAGTCACGTCACCTAAATAACGAGTTCTGATTGGTTGTCTACTTTTGTCGGTTCCAATGGTTTCTTACCAAGTTGCCTATCGAGGTCCAGTGCGTGTTGTTCTGCTGCAGTTATGATCTGATTCTTTTCCCCGTTCTCCCTCTCCAGGGCCTGGACCTAAAATATATTCGGGATAAAATGAACCCTTACATGGGGTACTAGATGCTCAAATATAGGTAAACACCAGATCACGTCGAGAACTCATTTAGTGCTCTATTATGTCATGTCTGTTAGTTTCACCAGTGTCAGAGCCAGCTTGTCTGCAGCCCTGCAGCGTGTAATGAACGCGACCAGGAATTGTAAGTATATTTACCTGCGTAGATTAGTAAGATGGAAAAGGGAGATTCAGTGGCTTGATCTTACGACTTACATGGAGAGGGAGATAGAGAGAAAGATCTCTATCTCCCTCTCTATCTTTCTTCTCAGTTATTCTGGACTCCATGTAAGATCAAGCCGCTGAATCTCCCTTTTCCGTCTGACTAAGGTAGGCCGAGGGTAGGGAAAACAATATACTTACAATTCTTGGTAGCGTTCATTTAACACGCTTCTCTATTGATATAGTTATGTTTCAAAAACACACTATCTGTCTCAAATAATCATCTCCCTTTTCCACCTGACAAAACTATATAGGAAAGTCGGGAAGACATTATAAATTCTTACGAATAATTCTTCGTGTTCATTACATCGTCTCTACTATATGTCTGCATCAGCAGTGCATCAGCAGTGCATACCCCAGCCATACATAGTTATGATCTCGATATCGTAACTACGCAAGATCTTGTTGTTATAAATTCTTACGAACAATGGATACTCTCTAAGGTGTGCTAAGCACACCCTATAGCACAAACTATCCATACGTAGCTTAGAGAGTAACCAGACGTCTCAACCACGTCCGAATCGTGTTTCGAATCAGTGCATCTTATCGAATGTGCTGCCGCTAATTAGACGGTTCGAGACAAAACGATACGTGATCCCCATCGAATTGCAATTTTGACGCTTGGTAAACTTACGCGTAATAACGATTAGATGGGACCCATGGGGATCACATATCTGTTCGTTTCGAACCGTCTAATTACCGACAGGACATGCGGTAAGTTGCATCGATTCGAAACACGATTCGGACGTGGTCGATACAACTTTGAAAAAAAAATCAAAAAAAATACCGTTAAATAGGGGTGCTGTTAAATAGGGGGCCGTTAAATAGGGGTCCGACTGTATTGCATTTACCGGGCAAAACTCTTTCCCGAGCATCCCAGTAAATCGGGGTCTTACTATACCTGTCCTTCGAGGAAATGGCAATTTTCTTCCACCGTATCAACACGGCTTTGAAGCATTCCATTTTCTGATTGCCTCGTTTCCAGTTCCAACTTTAACTTCTCCTGAAATGAAAAATTGAATGAGTTAGGTTTGAGCTAAAACTTAAATTGAACAAGAAAATTGGCCCGGTATGGCAATAACCAAAATTCTATGCCCCACCAATCACCATTTTTCTCCTTTTAAACAAGAAAATTGTGTACACGTTTTCCCACCTGGTTGTTTGTAAACAGTTTTTCGTGTTCGTCAATTTCAACTTTTTGCGTTTTGTTTTTTGCGTTTGCATCTTTGAGACATTCTCCCAATCTCGTCAGCTCACGCTGTATATCCTCTTTCTGGAGAAACATGTGTAATTAATAGAGGGAGAAATGTGTGTAGTTTGAAGTTATCAGGGCAAAAAAGTTTAGATATCGGCTTTTAATTTACTAAAATCTCACGAACGCCCCTATCTATGTAATGGGGAAGAAAACTATTCAATTAGTAAATTTTTGAACTTACGTCTTTCCTAAAATCCTCTAGTGTAATCAGCGTATCTTCAATGGTCACTCGAAATGTCTTCTTTTCCTTATGATAGAAGGTTTCTACTTGTATCAACTTCTCCTCCACTCCTCTCAGTCGCATTAGCTCGTCCTGGTACATGTCAGATTCGTCTCTTAACCTGGGGAGAGATTGTTACTTTAACTAGATGGTAGATTTATCTCGTAACCTAAAAAAATTTATAATTAAACCTAAAGAGAGGGAGAGATCGTAACCTAAAGAGTGAAAGAGAGATTGTTACTTTAACTAGATGAGAGAGTTTGATAGGTAGTTCCAAAATAGTTCTTAAATAAACCTAGGCCTAAGAAGGAATCTCGTTAAACCTAAGAGAGGAAGAGATGTTAATTTGACTTTTTTGCAACTGCTACTTTTATTATAGTAGAGATATAGATCTCGAGTAGCATATCTCGAGTAACCTATAGAGGGAGAGCTTGTTACTTTAACTAGGAGAGAGTAGCTTATGCATATAATCATGAGAGTTGTAAAGAAAATTTGAGAGATAGAGATATATTTTCTCGAATAAGATAGAGATAGAGATACGAGAGAGATTCTTTTGAATAAGATATATTGTCTTTTTCAATATATTAGAATATACATATTAAAAAAGACAATCTATCTTTAATGAATAAAGTTTGTTTTCCTCCTTCCGGCTGTACGAATGAACAAGACAATGGTTTGAATATCGACCTTTTCGGCTCTCCTTGCAGCCCGGCCCGATTCAACCAAGGTTTAAAAAAATTGTAATCATTAATCACTTATGTCTTCACCTTTTCCTGTAGATTCCTTGAAGAAGATTTCATCGTATCTAGTTCACTTTTCAACTGTGAAATTTGTCTGTCCCTGTCTTGGAGGGATTCCTCACTCTTTGTGTGTGATTTGACAAGTTCCGATAACCGGTGGTGAAGTTGGCCGTTCTGCTCTTCGACTTTCTCGACCTGGAGGACGGAGGTTTCAGATGTTTCGATAAGATAGATTACTTAAGTAATCTATAGTTGGATCCATATTTATATAGTGAGTTATTCAACATTGGAACAACGATTTACATATACCACTATTTCGGAAGATGGATAGGTCCACTTTTTTGCGCTTGCCAGCGCAGTGATAACGTACGTTTCCATTTGCAGATTCCAGTTCATTTTTCAGTCCCTCCATCTGTGCCTTGAGTTCTTCAACTTGATTTTTTAGTACCTCCGCCTGATGTTCCGCGGTCTGGAGAGAAGCATTCTCCCGTCTTAGCTCACCTGGTCGGAATTGGGATGATGATCAGATTATACTGTTAGTTGTAGATCTATGTTTGAATAGCGAAGAAGAGATATATAGTTTCTTACCATTGGTAAGAAAACCCATTGGTAAGAAACTTTCTTACCAAGTTGCCTATCGAGGTCCAGTGCGTGTTGTTCAGCTGCAGTTATAATCTGATTCTTTTCCCCGTTTTCCCTCTCTAGGGCCTGTACCTGAAATAAATTGGGATAAAATGATGATGTAGCTAAAAATGGGTAAACACCAGATCACGTCGAGCACTCATTTATGTGCTTTATAATTGTCATGTCTGTTAGTTTCACCAGTGCCAGAGCCAGCTTGTCTGCTCTGCAGCCCTGCAGCGTGTAATGAACGCGACCAAGAATTGTAAGTATATTGTTTTCCCTACCTGTGTAGATTAGTCAGATGGAAAAGGGAGATTCAGTGGCTTGATCTTACGACTTACATGGAGAGGGAGATAGAGAGAAAGATCTCTATCTCCCTCTCTATCTTTCTTCTCAGTTATTCTGGACTCCATGTAAGATCAAGCCGCTGAATCTCCCTTTTCCGTCTGACTAAGGTATAGTAGGCCGAGGGTAGGGAAAACAATATACTTACAATTCTTGGTAGCGTTCATTTAACACGCTTCTCTATTGATATAGTTGTGTTTCAAAAACACACTATCTGTCTCAAATTATTATCTCCATTTTCCACCTGAAAAAACTATATAGGAAAGTCGGCAAGACATTATAAATTCTTACGAACAATGGATACTCTCTACCGGTGTGCTAAGCACACCCTATAGCACAAATTATCCATACGTAGCTTAGAGAGTAACCAGACGTCTCAACCACGTCCGAATCGTGTTTCGAATCAGTGCATCTTATCGAATGTGCTGCCGCTAATTAGACGGTTCGAGACAAAACGATACGTGATCCCCATCGAATTGTATTTTTGACACTTGGTAAACTTACGATTAGATGGGACCCATGGGGATCACATATCTGTTCGTTTCGAACCGTCTAATTACTGACAGGACATGCGGTAAGTTGCATCGATTCGAAACACGATTCGGACGTGGTTGATTATGATACAACTTTGAAAAAAAGATCAAAAAAATGCCGTTAAATAGGGGTGCCGTTAAATAGGGGGCCGTTAAATAGGAGTCCGACTGTATTGCATTTACCGGGCAAAACTCTTTCCCGAGCATCCCAGTAAATCGGGGTCTTACTATAATACCTGTCCTTCGAGGAAATGGCAATTTTCTTCCACCGTATCAACACGGCTTTGAAGCATTCCATTTTCTGATTGCCTCGTTTCCAGTTCCAACTTTAATTTCTCCTGAAATGAAAAATTGAATGGGTTAGGTTTGAGCTAAAACTTAAATTGAACATAAATTTGGCCCGGTATGGCAATAACCAAAATTCTATACCCCACCAATCACCATTTTTCTCCTTTTAAACAAGAAAATTGTGTACACGTTTTCCCACCTGGTTGTTTGTAAACAGTTTTTCGTGTTCGTCAATTTCAACTTTTTGCGTTTTGTTTTTTGCGTTCGCATCTTTGAGACATTCTCCCAATCTCGTCAGCTCACGCTGTATATCCTCTTTCTGGAGAAACATGTGTAATTAATAGAGGGAGAAATGTGTGTAGTTTGAAGTTATCAGGGCAAAAAAGTTTAGATATCGGCTTTTAATTTACTAAAATCTCACGAACGCCCCTATCTATGTAATGGGGAAGAAAACTATTCAATTAGTAAATTTTTGAACTTACGTCTTTCCTAAAATCCTCTAGTGTAATCAGCGTATCTTCAATGGTCACTCGAAATGTCTTCTTTTCCTTATGATAGAAGGTTTCTACTTGTATCAACTTCTCCTCCACTCCTCTCAGTCGCATTAGCTCGTCCTGGTACATGTCAGATTCGTCTCTTAACCTGGGGAGAGATTGTTACTTTAACTAGATGAGAGAGTTGGATAGGTTGTTCCAAAATAGTTCTTAAATAAACCTAGGCCTAGGAAGGAATCTCGTTAAACCTAAGAGAGGAAGAGATGTTAATTTGACTTTTTTGCAACTGCTACTTTTATTATAGTAGAGATATAGATCTCGAGTAGCATATCTCGAGTAACCTATAGAGGGAGAGCTTGTTACTTTAACTAGGAGAGAGTAGCTTATGCATATAATCATGAGAGTTGTAAAGAAAATTTGAGAGATAGAGATATATTTTCTCGAATAAGATAGAGATAGAGATACGAGAGAGATTCTTTTGAATAAGATATATTGTCTTTTTCAATATATTAGAATATACATATTAAAAAAGACAATCTATCTTTAATGAATAAAGTTTGTTTTCCTCCTTCCGGCTGTACGAATGAACAAGACGTAGATTTTATTGCAGAAAAGGTATAGATCTACCTTTTACTACTACCTTTTACTACTACCTTTTCTGCAATAAAATCTACGTCTTGTTCATTCGTACAGCCGGAAGGAGGAAAACAAACTTTATTCATTAAAGATAGATTGTCTTTTTTAATATGTATATTCTAATATATTGAAAAAGACAATATATCTTATTCAAAAGAATCTCTCTCGTATCTCTATCTCTATCTTATTCGAGACAACTAAATGATTAATCTCTCAGGCGACGAATATATTATATCATTTATCTTATTCAGGAAACTTAATCTCGTATCTCTTATATCTTATTCAAGATGACTAAATCTCTATATCTCTCAAATTTTCTAAAAAAATTTATAAGAAACTTTTCAAATGTAAATCACACAATTCAGAGACACCTCAGCAAAATATAGAACACCCCCAACTTGTTTAGTTTCTTGATAAAGAAGATTTTATGTTTGTTTTTGGATTGATTACACCTGTAGTTTCCAAGAAAAAAGTTTCTCATTTTAAAGTTTCTTGAAATATAATGCAAACTTAATTAGCGAGAGTAAGGTAATCAATATCCTTTTAAGGTTTATCGGTAGTTACAAATCCATACATCGAATACTGGGAACCCAGGTGTCTCTTATTGGAGCAACTACCAACACTTCTTGTGGGGAGATCAACTCTCTAAATCCTGATCAGACTCAAGAGGCCCAAACCTACACACTCTCTTGTCCTGATAGAATAGAGCCGACCCTTGCTGTTTACCTTTACGATGATACAAAGAATGTATTTAATGATTATGGGATCATCATGAACCTTCAAGAAGTCTACATTGTTACACGACAGGGTAAATAATATATATAATATGATGTATTTGTTTAATATAAATACATACACAGAGCATACTTTTGATTCACATTTGAGTCCACCATTTCATTCCAAATGGGACTTTCTTCTTCTTCTTATTCTTCTTCTGTGGGCCAGTTCCTTTGGAAAAATGAGACTTTGATCCCGAAGATAGCTTACCAAGATATCATAAAACGTTCTGAAGATTATCTAAACAAGATATTATAATATTACATAATTATAATAAGATATAATAGTACATATTATATGCATGCAGACACTTACACGTTACGAAATCGAAAGTTCTTGCCGGATGATCGTTTTAGCACGAGTGCTATAAAGATCATAAAGGGTTTACAAATCTCGGATTCAAAATAGTAACTCGAGCGTGGTAAAAAACGCGTGTGTCACGGTAGCAGCCTGAAAACCGATGCTGACAATTTTGCACAGCAAATGCAACATGAAGGTGAATGTAACGTATGTTTTCACACCTCCCGCGTTATAGGAAAGCGCTCGAATAGATTTAACTTTTTAGTAAATCTGATTTAAACTTGTAAAGGCGTTGAGAGCTCAGCTCGTTAGTATGGTGACTGAGGGAACGTGAAAAGTTTCTCATGCATAGTTTCGTCTCACATAACATTATGATTAGGAGTTGGCGGACGACGATCAGATCACATTGCACGGTATCGTCTGGTGTGAGCGGCGCTTACCAGATCTAATCGTTTATCAGTGATCGGTTAGGGTATTCGTTGGCAGGGAAACACAGCATTATGAAACATAATGCAATTATAATTCTTGTTTATAACTCGGAGAGAGCAGCTTCTGCATATAATCATGAGAGTTTTAAAGAAAATTTGAGAGATATAGAGATTTAGTCATCTTGAATAAGATATAAGAGATACGAGATTAAGTTTCCTGAATAAGATAAATGATATAATATATTCGTCGCCTGAGAGATTAATCATTTAGTTGTCTCGAATAAGATAGAGATAGAGATACGAGAGAGAATCTCTTGAATAAGATATGTATATTCGACGCCCACGAGATAAATATTTGTCTCGAATAAGATCGATTCTCATTACAATAGTACCTGCGAAGTTCGCTTTCAAGAGCCATAAGTTCTTTGGTGGCGTTAGCAGATGCCTTAAGTTCCGATCGCAAAGCCTCATTTTCTTCTTCTAGATCTTGAAGTAACTCTGTGTTCAATTCTTCTATAATAGGGAAATGTAAAGATTTGTTAGAATCGCTGATAACTGATTAACTGAGGTCTTAGGAGGAGTGGTTAGAACAAATCAAATTGGGGCCAACTGTACTAGACAACTACTTGCCAAGCTAGACTGCCATTCGCGCACCCGCACTTTTTTTAAAACAAAACACTCACTTGAGGTAGGTCGGTTATTGATTTTAACACTGTCATATCCACTGTCTGGACCAATAATTGTCCTCCTAATTGGTGTCGTCTTGGTTGAGATCGGTGACGTATTCCCACTATTAGTTGGTCCTCTTCTTGTAGGATGCAGGTGATCTCCATTTTCAGTAGTTTTTGGTCTCTGATTGTGGTTTACTTCACCAGTACGTCTCGGCGGCTGCTGCTCCTTGTTAGCTGATCTCGGTCTCTCCTTGATAGCAGGTCTTGGTGGAGGTTGGGGTCTCAGGTCAACGATGTCCTTCAGAGTAGCATCAAGGTCTTCCTGTAGAGGAATTGCATTGACATTTAAGACACGTGTGTATGCGATTGAATGTGAACGTTCCCTTCGAGGGACCGTAATAAGACATTGCATTAATGTCCCAAAAGTTTGAGCTGTCTGGGGTCGCGGCGCCAGACAGCTTATGGCAATGAAACGAACCTGGAGGGTTATATCTAATGCTGATGATGTGTTGTCTCCCTCTTCCTGGTGTTCTGCACCGTTGTTTTGTGGAAGTGGTACACTGCATAGATCCCGGATAGATGTAGAACCTAGGGTGGATTGCATCATGATTTAAGGGGGGATATAACATCTAACTAAATTCTAATTTTACAATTAAAACAACGAAGTTTTAGTTCAACAGTTCAATTCTAATTTTAGACTTTTAGACGGGAGAATAGCATTCGTTCATTTCATACCTTTCGCCAGCGCATCTAGTTGGCATGACAACTGGATATTCAGATCTTGTAGACGCTGAATTTCTTTGTTAGCTGTTGTCTCTCGGACAATAGACCTGGAAAAAGTTTAAAGTAGTATAGGAATAGAATTCTCGCCTAAGGAACATGATTCACTTAAGCTAGGAACATGATCACTCTCGCCTAATAGATCGCTCCGTGATGAGATGAGAATTAGAGATATATTAGGATATATTTCAGCCCCATGATCGCTCTCACCTGATAGATCGCTCCGTGATTACAGTACTTGAGGTGCTAACTTCCCCATCATCACTGCATGTCGTATCACCTGCTGTAGTCACACTGACATTCGTATACCGCGCTAGTTCCTCCTTGTGTTTACACCTGCTTTTACCTGGTGAGGGGATACGGGATCAGGGAATCGGGGTTTTCGAGGAAGGAAACACTTATACCCTCCTTTTGCCTGATAAGAAGGGTAGGGAAGAATTTTCAATTAGATGGAAAACTCTGGACGATCAGATTTCGGGGTCTCCAAAGTAACTATAGGGGCCAGTTTTCACCCTATTCCTGAGGGCTGCATAGTATAAGCTGTCGCTTAATCGGAATTCGAAGGAACTTCTTCGATTTTCTGAGCGAGTGAGAGTGAGGAGAGAGAGACAGAGATGGTGAGAGTGTGAGTTAGTGAGAGCTAGGATGAGCGATTATGAGCATAAGCGAAATTAGAGCAGTGATGGGGCAGGGTGAGATAGTTAGAGAAAGACTTAGTCTCTCTCTCTCTCCCTTATCGAGAATGGCCATTGCGATAAAATAATAATCATTATCATTAATATTATTATCATTAATATTAGTATTATAGTTGGGCTAATTTTGTCACAGTTTTTTGCTCCAGTGGGAGACGTCTGTCTCGCGTCTGTAACAGCGTCTGTAACACGTGACATCTTACAGCCCATATTATTGGGGATAGGGATAATGGCTCACTCTCTCTATCTATCTCTTTCTCTCTCCCTATAGAATCACTGCAAGAGCATAATCGGGATACAATCTCAGCCATTCTATCCAGCAGAAAGATATATTTATAACACTATACAATTAACCAGATGAGATAGAGACTTAATTCCGGCACCTACCCCCGCTAATTCGAGGACGCTGATCACTTTACTAAAGTGATCAGCGTAGGAGTAGAGATAAAACCAAGTGCACTAAAGTGCACACATACAGCTACAATGCGTTTAGAAGAAAAACGGGTTGTGGTAAAGGAGCGTTTAAAGAGAAGTTGTGGTCAGGACAATGAAAAGTGGGGTACGTAAAATGAGAGATTGAGAGGCAATCCTAACGACCAAACAAAAGTTGAAGCCACCATTTCAAACACACCAGTCTGCCATTTGTTTGAAGTACTTTGTTCACGCGAAAATGAAGAAACTTGCTGCAAGTAGTAGATAAAGTAGTACCGCTGACTCACCTAAAAGTGTGGTACACATCAAATAATGCGGTTTTTTACCTCAATATTTAATGCAGAATATTTATTATCATAATAATCAAAATGATCAAAATGATCATAATCAAAATGATCAAAATGATCATAATCATAA